>PVHY01011695.1:0-47047 GCA_004024945.1 Uropsilus gracilis | reverse complement strand
AAAGAAAGAAAGAAAGAAAGAAAGAAAGAAAGAAAGAAAGAAAGAAAGAAAGAAAGAAAGAAAGAAAGAAAGAAAGAAAGAAAGAAAGAAAGAAAGAAAGAAAGAAAGAAAGAAAGAAAGAAAGAAAGAAAGAAAGAAAGAAAGAAAGAAAGAAAGAAAGAAAGAAAGAAAGAAAGAAAGAAAGAAAGAAAGAAAGACAAACCAAAAGACCAGAATAGAAATTGTAGAAATAAACTCATAAAAATATGTACAGTTAATCCTTTACAAAACAACCATGACTATAAAGTAGAACTACATTAAGCAAAATGTTTGACAACAAAAGAAACCACCACAAAAATTCAAAGAGAACTTATAGGTTGGGAGAAGATATTTGCATATCACGTATCCAACAAGGGTCTAATTTCCAAAATGTGTAAAGAACTCAGACAACTCAACAATAAAGAAAAATAAACCAATTTTAAAATGGGTGAAACACAAAGAACTCAAACAACTTAACAAAAATAAAACAAAAAGTCCAGTCAAAAAGTGGGAAAAGATCTAAAAAGACATTTCTCCAAAGAAGAAATATAAATGGCCACCAGGCACATGGAAAAATTCTCACTAATAATCAGGGAAATGTAAATTAAAACCACACTGAGATACCATCTTACACCAGTAAGAATGGCCCACATCAGAAAAACAGGCAACAGCAAGTGTTGGCACGGATGTGGAGAAAAACGAACACTCTTACACTGCTGGTGGGAGTGCAAACTGGTCCTACCACTATGGAAGCCTGTATGAAGGATCTGCAAACAATTGAAAGAGGAACTGCCATCTGTCCCAGCAATTCCACTGCTGGGAATCTACCCAAAGGACACCAAAAAACACTAATTTAAAAAGATACATGTACCCAGATGTTTATCGCAGCACTATTCACAATTGCCAGGATATGGAAACAACCCAAATGACCCCAAACTGAAGAATGGCTGAAAAAGATGTGGTATATCTACACAATGGAATATTATTCACCAATCAAAGAAGAGAAGCTATGGCATTCACAGCAACATAGAACTAGAAGGAATCATGTTAGCAGAAAAAAGCCAGAAAGAGAAAGAGAAATACGGATGGTCTCACTTATTATGGGGCTACTGAGAAGACAAACCAACAAACAAGAAAAATACAAAATTGCCAACAGAAGTGAGGCATAGAGCAGGAGCGGGGGAGAGGAGTTAGGGTGGGGGAGGGGGAGGGCACAAGAGAAAGATGGTCCACGGGTGACAGGGTGGTGGGAGAGCCTCGGGGTAGACAATGATGTGATATATACACATATAGGTGTATGTGTGTGTGTGTGTGTATATGTGTGTGCAATCAAGGGGAAAAAATAAATTTAAATAAAAATAAATAAATAAAAGTGGGCGAAACACCTAGTTAGGTCTTCAAAGACATACAGATGGCCCATAGGCACATGAAAAAATGTTCAATGTCACTTTTAATAGAAGACAAATCAAAACCATAAAGTACTCATTGCTGTTAGAATGACCTATATTAAAAAGACTGGAAACATCAAATATTGGCAATGATGTGGAAAAAAAGGACGTTTGTTGTTGGGAATGTAAACTGATACAGCTTATAGTTTAAAATGATACTGAAATTCCTTAAAGAAATAGTATATGGAAATACCATATGATTCAGTAATTCCAATTCTAGGTACTTTACCCAAAGAATATTAAACTATTGATATAAAAAATGTCCATAACTACATTATTTACGACAATCAAGCCATGGAGTCAACTTAAATGTTAAGGACGGACAAATGGACATAGGAATTGTGGAATATATACTCAACAGAATATTGCTTAGCTTTTAAAAATGATGAAAAGGTGCCTTTTGGAACAAAATGGATGGATCTTGAAGTACTTACACTAAGTGAAATAAGTAAAAAGGAGAATGATAATTACCAGATGGTTTCACTCATTTGTGAAATATAAATAACTGAAGAAAAATAAACTGGCATAACAAAACAAAACTAATCCTTAAATTCTATGAAAATTATAGTAATTACCAGAGGGGTGAGGGGATGCAGAAGATGAATTGTAGGTAGGGAGATGATAGGGTATTAGCGCTGGTACTTTGGTGGAGGGTGAGTGAAGCAGTGTGCATATTTGAGGTGTGAAGTTGTGATCCCAAAATCAGTTACGTAGATGAATAGAAAATTAATAAAAAATCTGATTTGAAAACTATAGGCATGTCTTCCTCATTTTGTAAGTGAAATGAACCAATAGAGACTAGTCATTTGTCGAAAAGTAAGAAAAGTACTTAGCATACATGCCATCAGCTGGCAAAAGCTTCCATTTCTTAATAATGTGCCTTTTAGTTGTTGTACTGTTCCCCTTCAGCAAAGGAAATTAGGACAGGTGTTTAGGAAATTGAGCAGTGAAAAAGTTACTATAATCTCAATAATTCATACAGATTTTGCTATTATATTTGAACTGATTAGTCAAGTATAGAATTTAGCTTTGTGTCTTGAGAGATTCGCACCGCATGTCGCTCTGCACTAGAGGCACATGTATCTTTAGCCAAAGTGTATTTTCATCTAGGAAAGAAATAATGAGAACAGATTTACCGCACCATGATTTTTAACTAAAAAGTGAAAAAGAAATGAAATAAAAATGCAGAGTGTTTATAAGTCATAATCTTTCAGTAGAAGAATGAAAAAGAAGCAGGATCAGGATTCAGACAAGATGATGCTTGGGGACAGTGTAGATGACCAGCAATAGGAGCTCAATTTGACGCTAGGAAAGAGCACCAAAGTTGAACTCTTTGTGGGCAGGCAAAATGAATAGTTTCTTTATCAAAAGAAAAAATAAAATTTAGGAAGAAAAAACACAAAAGAGGGACATAGGAGAAGTTAAGACTCAGAACAAATTTCCAGCCCTCGCTCTGAACTGGAGTCAAATTAGATAAAGTACAGTAGACAGTTACTAAGACCTAAAATATACCCATGACCTGGAGTTTACTAATACTCTTTATCAAAGCACTTAGAACTCAAAATTATTATAAAGAAAATTTTATTTTATTCCAACTTTATTTAAAAAATATTAAATCATTACCCATTGTATGAAATTCCTACTAGCAAGGGCTACATTTACCCAGGTGGTCTTGCAGTGCTTGTGGTCACTTTTTCAAAGGGTTAACTTGGTCTCATAGTTACTGACCTTTGAAACACAGTTTAGCACAATGGTCTTTATCAAAAGTCCTCTTGCTCTCTATGCTTAAACCAGACCTTTAGAAGTAATTATAAATGTTGGATAAGAGCGTAATAAGTTAACAACACAAAATACAGTGTGAGAATAAGAGGCCAGACTAAATGTTTGAAAGGATGTGGCTATGCAAAAGTGGAAGACTCTAAGAATAAATTATTAAGGAAACTTATTGCATCCCCATCCCCACACGCACTTAACAGACTAGCTATAAGTTGCAGGCTTTATACAAAACTTAAAATAGTATAAACATCAGGCACAAATTAGATTCCTTCTTGTGGCTAAAACATGTTCTTTCTAGTAGAACACAACTATGATGTCAAAGCCTTGAAATAGAAATACTTTCTAGGTAACACAATCCATAGTACAAAACCAAAGCATAATAAATCCTGTAGGAACAAAAAGGTCATTTCAAGAAATGAAATAATCATTTGCTTTCTATTTAACTACCTATTATATTTTATTTAATAATTTCAAGTTGGAGGAAAGATGCCATGTTTATTTAAATGTACACCAACCTAAAAATGCAGATCCAAAAACTGAATGGGTACCTTCAGAATTCAAATCACTCTATCACACCATGGCTGCATCCCCACATAGTAAGGTTATCATATTAAGCCACCTACCATTTATCTTCACTCCTCCAAAATGAAATGCAAAAGTCAAATAGGCATTTATTTTTAATTTTATTATTCTTACTGAGGTAACATTGGTTTACAACACAGTGTATAATTTAAAGTTATAGGTTCACACCTCTCCAGATGTATGCCTACAACCACAGCACCAATAATCCTCCCTCATGGTCCACTGGGTCCCTACCTCCCTTTGCCCAGTCATTTATTTTTGAAAATGTTACCTTCAGACTCTAATCACTGCCAAGTTTTCTTTTAATTTTTAGAATAGTACAATTTAGAAAATAAAATGTTAATCATAAACTTCCCTTCCCCATCTCCACCCCAGAAATTGTTCTACTTAGTATCACAGAGCATGAACCAAAAATATATCCAGTGAGACAATTAAAATAGACAGCTGTTCTCGTAAGCAACTTCTTTGCCATTCAAGAATTAAGGGACACACTCATTTTAAACTGTGTGCTGTTTTGAAACAAGTGCACAACAAGCTACCTGAAACTAAGAGGGAGAAACTTGAGGCAAGAGAAATGTTTTTATATTAGAAAAGGAAATGTTCAATTTTTAAATCTGAAATTCACCAAGATTCCCATGCATTAGTTTTTCCTTTTCTATTCATTTCTTGATTTCTTGGGATTCTATGTATTTGGGGTCAGAGCTAGAGAAGCAGAGTTAAGTGATGATCTCTTTCAGATATTACAGAATTTCTATTCAAGAATAAACTGAGGCTCCTGCATACAGTGAATTAACCTATTTTTGGGAGGTCTACCAAAGGACACAAGGCATATCATGGAAGGACAGCTTAATTCCAATAGGACAGAACTTTTCCTAGTCTATCCTCTAGGAACATCTGTCGGTTTCATTTATTTTGTATCAGCCTTTGCTCAATTTATACAATAAAAGTATTTGAGCTTTGGACTTTTTGAAAAGTGTATCCCTGTTTTCCCCTTCTTAGTTGAAAAAGTAAACAGATAATAGAGAAGGAAGAAATAATACACTAAGATTGTTTTATACCACAGATATTTTGTCCTATATATTTTCAAAAGCCTAACTGTTCTGCAATCAACTTCTGCAACTTTCAGAGGACATTAAACCACAAAACCACTAAGTATTCTGGGGGACATAAATAACTTTACACTATCATGACCACGTTTTCCCTAAAAATTTATGAGATAATTTTTACATGTGGAATTAAGACTCACAACTTTGCCATTCTATCCTCCATTTATATGTGTGTTCTATTTTTATTATTTAATTTTCCAGACTTGGATGGTGGGGCTGGGGGTCATAAAAGACATAGGAAAGAGAAAATACAACAGAAAATTAACCTCAACTCTGAGAAATAACTAAGTACTTGATCCTAATTTTTTTTTAATAAATCACCCTTTATCAGTGCTGAAGGAAAAGAGCAGCATCCTTTTATCTTTCCCAGGCAGATGATTACAGGATGATATATAAAGAGAAAATAACAAAAAGACACACTTGTTCCAAAATGAATATCAAAAAAAAAAAAAACCAATGAAGCTGTCCAGTAACAGCCACTAAAATAATCTTCTGTGTTATTTTCTTTGAGTAATTTTAAAATAAGTGGTCGACTATCCATCTCTGGGAACTGTTGAGATGAGTTTGCCACAAAAGCCACTTATATTTTTAGAAGCCAAAGTCTTGACAAATCAGTTCCTAAGAACATAATTTGTTACACATTGAAGAAAGCCTGAAAACACAGACATTGGTTAGAGAGGCTTCCTATCTTTTTGTAACCTTTCCAAATGTAAGTATGTGGGAAGAGTACCCATAAATTTAACTTGAAACTAAAACACTTAGAATATTTCCAATTTAAAATACATTAAAATATGGTCCTTGAAAGGAAATGAAAATGGCTTTTAAACTTATGAAAAGATGCTCATCATCACTTTCATAAGAGAAATATGAATGAAAAATGAGATACCATTTTTCACTCATCAGTTTTTGGGAAACAATGTTTAATAAATCACCATGTGAAGAAATAGGTACTCTCACCCACTATTGATGCAAGCATAGAATAGTACAACCTCTTTGGCAGGCAATTTTTAAATGCCTATCAAAAGTTAAATTCTCTTTTGCCTTGGAGGCACAGTTTCACTCCTAGGAATTTATCCTATAGATATACTCATGTGGTGCACAAAGAACTATATAAAAAGCTATTCACTACAGCTTCGTTGGTGGCCTGGAGACTCGCTCGATGTCATTTCTATCATACACATATTTACCAATTGCAAAAAAAATTAAAGTTTGAGGGTATTCTAAGCCCCCAACAAAGGAAAGGAAATATTAAACTATGTGATACAAGAATCATTCCAGCACCCTATGATAACATGCTAAGGTTTGACACCACTGCATTTGTGAAAGCTTGCTATTATAAGATCCCTTTGGCCCTTTAATAACCAAAAGGAAGTTTCAAAGGTTCATGGTAGACATGAATTCCACTTTATAATAAACAGTGTTTCAGAAAGATTCCAATTTATTCCTTGCAAAAATGTATCATTCATTCACTCACACCCACACCCCCCACACACATATATGTAGCTGTCAGTCTTGAGAAATAAAACTGCATTATGCTGCAGACTAACACAGACTGAAAGCATGTTCCCATGTCTTCTCCAGAAAATCTTGCCAAATGGGCGTCTGAAATGTCCTATTGAAACAGGTGGTGTCTGAACAGAATTGGATTTCTGCCTATAGAAACCCTAGCTTTAACAACTGTGGTTAGTTTTAATTTTCAGTCCTCAAAATTAACTGCTTGCCAGTGATTCAGAAATAGACAGAACAACATGTTTAGACTTTGCCCTGTTTAATTGAGAAAAGGAAGAAAAAAAATACACACCAACACCATACCACCATCCCATAAAGAAGAACAGAACCAAAGCAGACCATTTAATTTCTGGGCCAAAAAAAAATGAGTGACTGTAAAATAAACTCAGTTGTCCAAAGATGCTTGCCCCTTGTGTTTTCTTCATTAAAGCACAGGGATGTAGCAACCTTGCTGAACATGCTACTTAGGAAACTTTTCAAGGGATGTAAGAAGCATTTAATATGCTAGAACTATAGAATTACGATTGATGGTAAGAACTGATAATTTCTTAATGATTCACATCTTAAATATTCCAAGCAGATCTTTGTTTTCTCTATATATGAGGGGAAAAAAGAGTGCAAACTCCCTTATTTAAGATGGTGAAACCCTGCTGCAGTTTACAGTGAGACTGAATTCCAGTTCAGAACGTGATCAAGTAAACTGGGAGTAACTCATCTATGGTGATCCCAAACCCTTAAAAAATACTTGTATCCTGAAGAATATATCCGAAAAATACTCATAAAGTATCCATTGGTTCATCTTTTTGAAGTGGGAAATAAACAGAGTACCTCAAGTAATTGAGAAGTGCTTCTCAATGGGGTAGAATGATCATTTTGATTAAAATTTAAGGAGGAGATAATATCTATCAATCCTTATTTGTAAAACTTTACTGATCACTGTCACTCACCATTACAATCTGTCAATCTTGCTAGCAAGTTCCAATGGGATCTCTCATTTAGAGGAAACTACTTTCAGGGTCTTATAAATGAAATCATTTCTGCATTCTAATATTCTCAGAAAAGAACCCTTTATTATTTTTACTATTTTGATTAAAATTTTTTAATTTCAGAAAATAATCTTAGCAAATGTGTTCTTCCTACACCAGTTTTTCTTTTAAAACAAAGATATCCTTAATATTAGGGAGCTATTCAAAAGAAGATAAAAATACATTTCTTTTAAGGGTGAAATATACCAAGATTTCTTTGAGACAACATGATAAAGAGATTCAATGAAGATAAATGCAATTGGCAAAAAGAAAGTTGTGTAGTTATAGTTTTATAGATTATTAAGTAGAAAAAATCTGCAATTTCTCATGATTCTTCTGGCAAAAAGTTCTTTGGAATAATTTTTTCTTTTTCTTTTTTTTTTTTTTTGAAACTAGGTCTTGCTATTTTTGCCTGTGGAACCGCAGGCTCTCATTGCCCAGGGTACCTCAGAATCAAGCAATCCCCAGTCTCAGCTTCCCAGGTAGCTGGGATTACAGGCGCACATCACCACGCCCAACTATTTTTTGGAACTAGGTCTCACTACGGGCCCCAGGCGGCACTCGAACAACGATCCCTAGCCCCGGCCGCTTCATAGGCTGAAGTTTACAGGAACGAGCCACCATGCCAAGCCTTGGAATCATTAGAAGTATTTTTCTAAGATGCTGTCAACTCTAAAAACAACCTTCTTGGTCTCTTTAAAAGCCAAATTCAACTTTTAATGGTGCCATGTACTTTTGGTGTAAAGAAAAAATTTAAAGAGAAACAAGCATAGCCAACACAGTGTGTTTACTCCATTCATGCCTCATGTTGCATATAATGCATTTGTACGGTACACACTGTACAATGTTTCACACTGTACATAGCAAGAAGGGATTGTTTTTCTCCTTTAAAGGTAGATCATACACATCTAAGTCACACATGGAATGTTCAAAATAAGGAACACAATACCCCGATCTTACCACAAAATCTAGCTGCTAAAAATGGTTACCTGAAAAGTCATAAACATCATATTTCTAATGGCTACCAAAAGCAGACAATGAAAACAAAAAACAAACATGCAGAACCACAGCACACTCTAACGCTCCAAAAACAAAGAACATCATCAACAAAACAAAAACAAAAAAAAGCAATCAACTGAGTAGAAGAAAATATTTACAAGTCATGTATTTAATATTGATTTAATATCCAAAATATGTAAAGAACTCAAAAAACTCAACAGGAAAAATAATCCAGTTTTGAAATGGGTTGAGTATCTGAATAGTTATTTTTCCAAAAAAGACATACAGATGACCAGTAGGTACATGAAAAGGAGTTTAGCACCACTAATAGTCAGGAAAACGCAAATCAAAACCACAGTGAGACATCACCTCATATCTGTTAGAGGTTATCATCCAAAAGGAAAGCGATTACAAGTGTCAACGAGAAGGTGAAGACCAGGTAAATTGCACATGGTGCAGTCACTGTGGAAAACAACATGGTGCTTCTTCAAAAGCTCAGAATCATCATGTGATCCAAAAATCCAATAAATTCAAGGGAAATGAATTGTATAAAAAAGGGGCAGGGTTATCCAAGAGATAACTGCATTCTCAAGTTTATGAAGCATAAGCATTACTCAAAGTAATCAAGATCTATAAAATACCTAAGTGTTCACTGGCAGATGAGTGAACAAAGATGTGGTATGTATATGTCCCAGATAATATATACACATATATACAAATATTATCCAGTTATCTATGATAAAATGGACAGAACATTGAGGGCATTAAGCTAAGCAAAAAAGTCAAAGACAAACACTATATATTATCACTTATATGTGGAATCTAAATAGTCCAAATTCATAGAAAGAATGGATTGTGGGATTGCACTGAGGGGGAGTTCTGGTCAAAGAGAACAGACTTTCAGTTGTAAAATGAAAAAGTTCCGGGGATCAGTATCATGATTAAAGTTAATAATACTGAATTATATACTTGAAAGTTACTAAGAGAGTAAATATTAAATGTTCTCACCACAAAAAAATGGCAATTATGCAGGTGTTAGCTAATGCCATGGTAGTAATCATTTTGCAATACATAAATATCTCAAATTAACAAATTCTACACTTTACACTTTAAACTTACACAATGCTATATATCAGTTATATCTCAATAAGGCTGAAAAACTATTTATAAAAAATTAAAATGACTCATAAGTTTGTAATATCATGATAAACTGAATTAATACTAAGGCAATTATACATGTTTAAATGTCAGGTAAAAATAGTACAAGGTTGCCAAAAATCTAGATAAAGACAAAAATGTTTATTTAATCTACAGATTTTCACATGTCCATAAAAAATTAATCTTCCTCTATGCAATGAATAGAGTCCATGGAATTACTATTATTTCATGTGAATTTTTATGTTTTAAATTTAAGAAATTCACTGGAATCAGTCTCTTAAAGAACTTAAGTCAAATAACTGGTGTGCTTGAATGTTTCACTTTCAACTTATTATTTTAGAGTTGTCAAGACACAATGTGAGCCTAACAGAAAAAAATCGGCAGGCTTCAAACAGCACTTAAAGAAACACAAAGGAGGAAAGTTAGAAGTCAAGGAGAGTAATTCTGAGATAAAAGCTGAGTGGAGCAAAGACAGAAATGTACTGGCCACCACATCTGGACAGAGCTGCCTTTCACTGCATTATCACTGACCTGCAACCCTGGTATTCAGCTCCAAAAAACCCAGGAGTGCTCCAGGACTAAGTGGTTGTTTTAAAAAGTTCTAATGTCATGTTTACATAGTTCTAGGACCCTTATAGAAGCCTGAGCTTTCAAATTCCATAAGTCACACACTCCAAGTACCTACTAACTACATGCCCAAGAGGAATAGTTAGAAGCATAAAATGCTACCCCCATAAAAAGAAAACTAATGAGAATGATTATGATATAAAATCAACCACTTCATTTTTTAAGAGCAAAGTCATAGGTGAATAGCATTGACACTGTGCTCTTGATATCCATAAAAAGAACAGGGTATTTTTGAAAAGCCACTTCCTTAATAAATACATAATAAATCCCTAACTTTAAAAAGAGTCATATTATAAAGCTCATTTCTTCATTAAGATAAATTTTGCCATAAAATAGTGTAAATGGTGGCTCATTTCCAAATCATGTCCACCAAAACCTATTCAAACCCTTATTTACTAACATGTATAATCATATGAAATGAAATGTGGTAACTTGTAATGCTCAGCTGAAAGAAGTCCAGCTGAAAAGATACAAGCCTAGCAAAATGGAATGCCAAAAACCATGGGTTCCACAAAATCCAAACTGTTAATACAATTATATGCATACATATTGTATATATGCATTAGATATTATATATTCAATGAGCTGTCCATAATATCATAAAGGAAAAGAATGTCTGTGCAATATCAAGTCCAATTCTCTCTTAAAATCCTCAGGTAAAGGTCTCAGTGTACTGAAGCATTCTAGGGAGGTATATCTACACATGCTTACATACAAGGATAAATTCATAAATGTAAAACTAGCAAAAACTTCCAGTAAAACTCAGTGAGCTAATTCTAAGGCAAAGAATATGCTTTAACATTTGATAGCATCTGAAGTTCATATAGGATTCACAAGAAGCTCATCCAAGGCAAAGTTTGCTGACCCAATGGCACCCAATGTTAAGTGGATTTCGACCTGTCAATAATGTTAGTCCATACAGGTGACTAAGTTGCAAGGATATATTCCATGTTTGTGTTTGTAAAAATCCCCATTCTGACCAAATAACATGAACAAATATTTGCCACATCTTTGTTGTGATATTTTAAGTTATCTTTTGTCTATGACTCAAACAAAAATGTACCTAAATAACCAAACATGTAATATGAATGAGTACATCTTTTCTATAAACTTTGACCAAGAAAATGTGAGCCATGATGAGTAAAAAGCCATGAAATTTTTACATAATGTTTAACATTACCTTATATTTTACCCAGTTTCTATAAACTGATAAGTTCAGATGTTATTCTCTTTTTTAATTTGACTATATTCCCCAGGGTTCTCCCATCCTGTTCACCCCCACCCCCATGAACCATCATCTTAATCTCTTGTACCCCTCCCTCCTACAATTTTATTCCCATTCCCTTTCTAGCTCTATGCTTCAGTTCTGTTGACAGTTAGTTTTAATTTTACTTGTCCTTTTTTCTGTTTTCCCTATGTCCCAGATGTCATTATTTTAATTGAGGATTGATTTTTGGCTTTTTGTATAACAGTTGTTGAAAATAAATTTAAACCTCACTATAAGATCATTTAGAGCTAATCAACAGCAGAATTTCAGACTCATGGTACTTAAAATAATAGTTTGTTTCTTCACCTCAAATCAAATGACAGCTAAGTTATTATGGTATTTCATCTTTTTTTTTTAACCTCTTAAAACACTACCATACTGCTTACCACACTAGCAATTAGTTTTCCATGGGTATGCTTTTCACAAGGCAGTGCCACTTACCCCTCCTGCCTTCAGCAACTTTCTTCTAAAGTCCTCTGTGGGGTTGTTGAAAGTCAGCTTTTCACAACGGAGGTGATTCACTGGTGGATGGCCTTCAAGATGCAGGAATAAGTCATAGTCAAAGCGGACTTTCTTAGGTTCTTCCTGAAGGTTAAAAATGTTAAAGACAAGAGTTAGATATCAGCAGATACTCAGAACGGTAAAGTTTACTCCTCCTAAGGAAAAGACACAAACATCCAATCTGTGTAATATCAAAGAAGCAAAATGGAAATATGTGATAAGTTAGTTGTTAGTGCCTGAGAAAAACTAAAAAAATAAACTCATTTTCCCTGCAACATTTCGAGTGGTATGGCAGCACCAATACAGACACTCAACTAGAAACTTAAGATGCCCGCCCTTACAGCTACCTCCTCCCTTTCATACTCTACTCTGTTTCACCCCACAAGGGGTGAAAT
Organism: Uropsilus gracilis; assembly: GCA_004024945.1. Taxonomy (NCBI): domain Eukaryota; kingdom Metazoa; phylum Chordata; class Mammalia; order Eulipotyphla; family Talpidae; genus Uropsilus; species Uropsilus gracilis. Next base: position 34,636 of record PVHY01011695.1, on the reverse strand, counting down.
AAATATATCCAAATAAATATATCCTAAATATATCCAAAAATGTCCTTGTATAAACCCTCTAACTCTATTGCCATTACTCACTGTTCAAGCTACTAAGAACTCTGTTCTCTAATAGGCCATCTTAATACATGATAGATTATCTTCAATGTTCTTCTCAGCTCAAAATTTTCTATATGAAACAAAAATTCACTACTTAATTAAAATCCAACAGCTTCAAATTATTATTAGGATAAAAATCTAAGCTCACTTGAAAGTAACATAAGGGATTTCATAATCTGACTCTTGACTTCATACCACCCCATATTCCTTTAAATCATCTGCTGGTCCACTGCTTTTGACAGCTCCTCATTGTAGGTTATCAATCTCATTGTAGGTTAACTGTGAGTTTTACTCTCACTTTACATATCTACTCTCATCTCTCCAAGTTCTGCTTTCCCTGGATAACTTCCACTCATCTTTGTCCATCAAGTTTCACTTTGGAAAACTTCCCTTGAACCTCAGTCCCTCTCCTCCCCTCTGATCTCTATGCATCTCTTCTCTTTGACATATCTTAGAATGCTGTATTCTCATTATTTTACTTTATACTGGGACAATCATAAGATTATTTTTAAAAAAAGAATAATCATTGAACTATCATTGTACTCTCAATCAGTTTTGTGCATGCACAAAGTATAAAAGGCAATAAATGTGCAATGAATACAAAGCATTTTTCTGAACTAAGATAAAATAGTGTTCTATGCAAGAGAACACAATAATTTCATGATCCCCAAGTTCTATGGACAAGCCGTTATTTTAGGTGCCAAAGGACTTAAATAGCTCTACAGTGACTCTTCAGCATCCAAAGTAAAATGAAGATAATATTAATAACATGAACTTTAATATTTAATTGTCATGGCTCTCCTTTGGCTCAATTAGAAAATTAAGGCACTTAAAACTTGCTAGCTACTTTTTATAAAAATTCCTTGTTTATTATGAGTTTTAACCATCTCTGATCACTTATTTATTATTAACTTATTTTTTAAAAAAACCATTTCTATAACTACCTTTATTGGAAAATAATTCATTAATGAAAACACTCCTTTAAAGTATACAATTTAGTGGTTTTTTTATTATATTCACAGAATAAGAGACTGTTATCAACCATCAAGTTTAGAACATTTTCATCATTCCAAAGAGAAACCTCAAACTTTTTAGTAGTCATTTCCCACCCCACTCCAGTTCCTACATTCTCTGGCAAGTTCTATTTTTGTTTCTGTGGAGATACCTACTTCAGACATTTCATCTAATCATGGGAATGTAAAGAGAAGATACACACAATATTTTCCTTCCTTTTTACAGCTTAATTGTTGTATATATATCAGTTTTTGTTTATTCATTTATCAATTAAGAGACATGTAGGTTCCTTCAACTCTTTGGTCATTGTGCATAATTACATGATAAAAATTCACATAAAAGCTTTTGTTTGGACACATATTTTCATTATTCTTGGGTATATAATGAGGAGCGGTATTTCTGTGTCGTATGATATCTCTGTGCTTAACATTTTTTGAAACTGCATTACTGTTTTTCAGAAAGGCTACATTTTAAAATCTCAGCAGGTGCTTATTGTTTTTTAACACATTTTTGTTTTACATAGTCAAATAAGGCTTTAAAATGTTTCCCTTGTAAAAAAAGAATCTGCTATATTACTAAAACATGATGAAATGACTTGAATCAGTTATTTTGACTCAAAGTCTTACCACCTGAAACTGTCAGAATGTAGCTATTATCTAGGAATCCATCGCTTCCTCTTTCTCATTCAAACTTCTCCAAATCATAGTCTCCACTCATTTGCTCACTAGTTCATTTCTACTGTTCATCTGGCACAAAACTTGTTCCTGCTCTCTTTTACTAGGATGCTGTACTCTCTGGGTTTTTTTTCTCACACTCACAGCACTCCTGTCTTCATTGGCTTCTTGTCTTTACTAAAGTACAATAAAGTGTTGAACTAAGGTTGGATGTGGCTATCTTTAAGTAAGTGCAATTTTCTTTAAGAGATTTTTTTTTGTCAAAAAAAAAAAAGATTTTTTTTCCCCCTAAGGAAAAATAGCCATGAAAAAGTCATGTGATAGTCAACTAAATTAGAGGGAGGCTTTCTGAGGTTAGATTCTTAGAAGGCAGATATCAATATTATGTCAATCTATGCTCTTGAGAAAAGATTCTTCCCAAAATTCAAATAAAAAAACATGCATTCATTTGGCGTATAAAGCAAATATATTTGCTAGAGTGGAAATCTGTGTTGGGCAACATCAAATTACCCATCTTATTTTGCTTCAGTCCTTGACATTTGCTCGTGTCCTTTTTTTGAGGATAGCATGAAAGAGAGAAGCAAGAGATCCTTTCAAAGCTAAAGTGCTAACAGTCAATTGTTTCAGTGTGCCTTTGGTTTAGAGTTTCTGAAACACACGCGATTCTCAAAGACAGGCTTGCTCTGTTGAACAAAAATACAAAATAAGACAGAATTAAACATACTGAAACTCAAAAGAAGCACTGACACTCCTACACCCCTCTTGACTCTGCTCTCAAGTAAGCAGAACTAAAGGTAGGCTTATAGAAGCCGGGAGAGCTCAAGGATAGGGATGAGACCCAGAACAGGATGGCATCCTTAATATGTAGAGTAGGATTCTTCTGACGTCACGTGGAAGTCCTTTTGCTACTTCCTTTCATGTCCTGTGTAATCTTGGAATAATACTTTTTCTTAAGCTGCTACTGTAATGAATGATCATTTTTCAAAATAGAGTTGAGCAAACTCCAGGGATGCATGAAATAATAAATTCTGAAAAGAAATGAAATGCACATTCTGGAGCAATAGTCTAGACTTACTAAATATTTACCTATGGATCATTTCCAAAGGAAGAGAAATAAGGAATATAAGCAGTTCAAAAATCCACAATGAACTGTAACAATACTTTGGTTTCTAGGATACTCTAGGAAGATAAATTAGATGACAAAACAATAATTTATTTAATGAAAAACTGCACACATAGGGAAAAGTACTTAACTACTATATCTATGTACCTTTCACTGAAATTAAACAGTAACACTTTTACTGTTTCTTTACAAAAATGAAATTTTCTGAATATAAGCTACTCTCTCCCTTTTCCCCAGCAACGAATACCCTTAAGTTTCTGTGCTGGCATTTCAACTCATGCCATTCTGCAATACACATGACCTTTTGTAACATCACTGATTCTTGACTGCAATAGTTTATAACATTATATATATGGTATATATATATATGATATATATATATACACACACATATATATGTATAGCATATACATCTATCAGTGTGTACCTGTGAAAACAACCATTCTTAAGTATAAAATCTTAAAATCTAGAACTAGAAAATAGAAATAAACTAATCTAGAAACTAAATGAAAATCTATTTTACAGTGTTGAGTCCAATTGTCTACTTTTTCATGTCCCTAGAGAAATAACTGTTTTCCATTTTATATGGCTTTTTCTTTCTTCATATATTATGAAGTTAAAATTTTTCATAGAATAAACAAATAGTTTCAGTCATAAGGCTGACTACCAAAGTATCGAGAAGCCTGCAATTGTACACGTACACATGTCGGTGATGCACTCTACACTACTCACTGCCTCTTGAGTCTTCATTTATGCTCCTGTAAAAACTTATCTGTAGGGAAATTGCAGTTATCCATAAAGAAGAAAATTGGACAATTCAGAAAATAGATTTCTCTGCTCAACTGAAACTTTGTAAAAATGAATAGAAAAGTTGAAAACAAAGAAAGAGAGAAGCTATTTCACTGCAGCATTATTTTTCACAGTGATGTCAATGAAATGCCAAATTAACTTTGGTGATGGGAACAGAGTAGTATAATCTAGTATGGTCTTTTCATAAGAGATCATAATTGACTATCCTTTAATTTCTATGGGATAAGACATTTTTCTGTTTTGAAAGAATTGGCTCTTTTACAGAGTAGTCCTATGTTTAAGTAGATTGGAAAAGTATGAAAAGAGGAAAGAAAAGCACCAAATTATCTTCATTAGTTAAGCCTTTATGATACTCAAAGGGGTGGGGGTAGGCAAGGAGACAGGCTCTAAATTCCTTCCCACAGACATAACCACTTAAATTATATATCCATATGTCAAAAAATGGGCAAAGGATATGAACAATCATTTTTCCAAAGAAAATAAACAAGTGAATAATAAGCTATGAAAAAACGTTCAACATCATAGGTGATCAGGCAAATACATATCAGAATGAAATGAGACACCTCTTCTCCATGACAGCTACAGTCAAAAATAAATAAGTAATGAGTGTTAAGATGGAAGCAGAGAAATTGGAACCATCATCTGTGGCTGGTGGGAACTTAAAATACTAGTATTGTCATTTGGAAAAATAGCTTGACAGTTCTTCAAAAAGTTAAATGTAAAGTTATCATATGACACCAAAAATCCAAATAAATACCCAAGAGATTTGAAAACCTGTGTCCACACAAAAACTTGTGACTATTCACAGCAGCACTATTCAAAACAGCCAAAGGTGTATACAGCTCAAAAGTCTATTAAATTATAAATGAAAAAAACAAAATGTTGTGTAATTACACCATCAACTATTAGCCAGTTGTAACAAAGAACAAGTATTAATACAGTCTATAAAATGAATGAACCTTGAAAACATTATGCTAAGTGAAAGAAGCCTGATACCAAATTTCCGTAATGTCTGATTTCATGTACACAAAGCAGCCAGCACAGGAAACCACATTGAGAAGATAAGCAGTTAAATGGTAGCCAGGGGCAGATGGAGGATGATACCAATAAGGTACAGGGTTCATTTGTAAGGTGAGAAAAAGTATCTTAGAATTAGTGGTAGTGGTTGTACAATATACAAATACTCAGAGTTGTACACTTCAAAGTGGTCTTATGGTATGTAAATTATTTCTCATTATTTTGATGAAAGGGCAAGAGCTAAAATTTAGATTTTTAAGGAAAATACAGCTTGAAATGAGAAAAAAATAAAATAAATACATCAATTAAAGGCATATCATATGAGCACACAGCAAAGTGATATGATGGAAATTGTGAGTTCAGCAGTTACCACTAAGAAAGATAAAGAGCTAAGGCTCAAATGGCATAGAACTCAAGAAAAGAACCAATGGAGAGAAAGATATAGATTGAGAAGCTAGTTTGAACTCCTTCTACTGTGTTTGGCCTTAGATGAACTATTCAACCTTTCTATGACTCAGTTTTCTTTCTTGCAAAGTAGGAATATTACCCCTCAAAGCATTTTATAACTAACTGAAGGAAACAACATCTAGAAGTGGTACAATGCGACTGCAAAGACAAAGTAAGCATTACCATATTTAGCTACAGAGAAATAGTATACTACCAAATATGCTCACAAAATATAACTTTCAAAAAACTAGTAATGGCATAGCAGGTTTGGAAGTAGATGGTGGTAACAAGAATATGTTATGTGAGGAAACAGCCTCAGAAACAAACCAGAAATATACATAATAAATCTATCCCACTCATTCGTGCAAATCTTATGTACCAAGCAGTTTTGCTATAATTTAACTGAAAATGAATTATTCTTCATCATAAAGAGATTTTTCATTAATGAAAGGTAAGACTTTCCACACATTGAAAAGAGTCACTGGGACACTGTTTCAGTGATAGTTACCAAACATTAAAGACTGACTTACCTGTGACTCTCACACGTGTTTGTGTATCAGAAACACCTGGAAAACGTTTAATATGCAAAGCCCTTGTCCCCCACCTCCAAAACTCTGATTTAGATCTGGGGTATAACCTGCAAATCTCAGTTCTTTCTCTGATTTTTAACTTCATGATTTCAAAAGTATTGCTTATTAATTTTTTATATTGCATTTTTCTCCCTGAGTTAACAATGGTTTACAGTGAATCTCATTTCTAAACAACTCTTGGGTAATACTGATACTGATGGTCCAACAAATAATTTTATCAAGCACTCTGTTTGGATGACATGACATTTAATTTACTCCATTCCTCTAACAAAAAGAGGTACATTGTCTCACTTTGGGGCAATTTTTAGAAACTATGTTAATAGCATTTATTAAATGCTTACTTATAAACAGGGCATTTTTCCAAATACAGATTTATTTTATCCAATCCTCTTTAACTACTTTATGAGGTACTCTTATCTCACAACCATTTTAGAAAGAAAAGTGAACCTTATAGTGGTGAAACAATTGCTCAGTATTAAAGAGTTTATCTATTCTGCCACAAATGTGTTATTGAAAACTTTTAAGTGCAATAGAATCCATAATATCTCAAGTTGATACATCTGTTCATGTGTATTGTATGTTTCAGCTAAAGATAAATGACAGATTATTCTTTGCAAGTCTCAAAAATTCTGGAAATGGGAAAATGAGCAAAGGAACAGGTCACTGAAAAACTGTAATTTATCTTTTCTATTTACAAATATGTGTTCATCTTTTTCAAAATGGTCATCATTCTCTTAAAAGGAAATATTTAATGAATTCCATATAATCTGCCTTTAATCAACTGAAATTATCTTTTGCTAGCCACCTCATCTATAAATAAGGGAAAAAATAACCAAAATTCTTAAGAGGCAAATTTAATTTTTATTTTAAAATCACCTATCGGTAGAAGTGCTTATGACTCAAAGTTATTTTAAGCATCATTTGGTTAATGGAAGACCTACTAGACAAAATTAGTGGATAAAGATTACATACCTTGTTTTTAAAGTAAACCTCAATTGGCAAAATGAAACCAGCATACCCAGATTCTTCTACTTTGTAAGGTGGGTCTTTGCACACTGCAATATTAAAAGAGAAAACAGGTGAAAATAATAAACAAAAGGCCACTCTTCTTTAAAAAAAGAAAAGAGAAATCCAGTTCTACCATATAATTCACCCTAAATTTTCAGTCCCTTGCCAAGCTCCCATTTGAATTTCTGATCTATTCTTTATACCACATTAGACAAATATACAAATTATTTATAGAAATGTCAGTGGTGGGTAGCTCATCACAGTCAACCATGACGGTTAATGATTGCTTCAGGTATTACTACCATTCCCATAAGTTTCAGAGAAACTGAGGATAGCTTCTTTTGACCAAAAACATGGAAAAAACTATATATTTCTTCACAAAATACTAAGTATATGTAGTCTTTGCTGTAAATCACTCCATTCCCAAATCCCTTTTGGAGGAAGGACTTTTATGCTCAAAAGTGGCAGAACCACCCTTCCTGCTTAGAAAATCCCAAATCCACAATCTCCCAGTCATATTGGCATACACTAGTACTCACTATCTGTCTTTTTCTTCCAAAAGAATACTTATTAAAATATTGGCATAAATACCAAAAATAATCACTTAAAATTTATTCACATCATAAAACTATATAAGAAGCAATAGGCTTTTGTATTTCCTATGTAGGAACTATTAAGGAAGCTCTCCGGACATTATATAAGATTTTATCTTGCTAAAATTTCCACTAAATCAAAGTCTGTCACAAATCTACTGAAATTATTCTAGATGAGACTGCATTTGGTAGTAAGACAAAGAAGTAAAACTGTATGTATTGAACAAGGGCACATTTTCAGCAGAACTCCAGCCTACATTTTCAATCTTCCTCCTTTGTCACCCAACAAACCATCTGTGCCTCATTATTCAAAGATCAATTCCCACCTGTGCCCTAACTTCTGTTATCCTATGTATCGCACCTTAATGCAATGCATTATCCTTTGCTAGTTCAAATTCCAATTTCTTTATAAGATTTCCAGATAACACAGTACTATTATTTCTCTCTTCCTACCATCCCAAAGCATCAACTGTCTGACTTATTGGTTAGACACACAACTGAATTCTAATTACCATATTTTCAAAAATGTTTTTGGCAATTTCCTTTCATTCATTACACACAGAAACATTAACCTGAGGAACACAGAGAATAACACAGAGAATAAGCTCAGTCACACAAATTTCTGGTTCCAGTCCCAGTCCAAACTCAGGGAGACAGGCTACTTCAGCAAAGTCACTCCAATTCCCTGAATCTTAGAATCCTCTTCTGGACAATATGAGGATCAGAAAGGATGATGTGTGTCAAAGACACAGCACAGATCCTGGCACATACCATTTCTCAATAAGTGGCTATGTGAGGCAAGAAATCTAATTCATAAAATACCCAATAGTCATGGAACCTTTGCAGATGAAAATAGAAAGGACGCACCAAGCAAAGTGGTCTAAAGATAAATTAGAAGACAGGTTCATGGCCCTAGAGTAAGGACTCTCTAGACAGCTCCCACTTCTTTCTCTTTAAATGAGAGAACACCATCTACACATCTGTAAGCATGGCCATGGTGATGGATGCAGATGTAAAGAAATATAAGTGTGAGGTAGCTCTAATGACAAATGATGATATGCATGAAAACTGGTGAAACAGTTCATGAGTTCAAATATCACCATATTTACTTTACAAAGAGGTAGAACTTAAACACTTGGCAGTTTCTTTTAGTACACTTTACCAAAGACTCCCCCAAAACTGATAATGAAAGTAAATCAGAATGAGGCATCTCACCTGACCTTACAAATTTCTCTAATAAAAATTGAAACCGCAGAAGAACTCAAGTGGCTTTATTCTGCATCCACTAACCACCTGCCAACCTAACATGAATATTCAATACCCTGAACACTGGGAGGGGTGTGCCCCTGAATGTACCAAACTCCCCCCCACGCATTCCACCCCCCTCTCAAAGGCTAGTATTACACCCACAACATATCCAAGCTGCAGAGCTTGTTCTCAGAACAGCAGTCTCAGTGTCCAGGTTGTTTGGGATTAATCATGCCAATGTCATTTGAAGGAAGTTTATTCTGTGGGCTGCTGTACATGCCAGAGAAGTTGTAGCTGTTCCTCTATACACCCTTTTGTATAATTCATTTTCTCTATTCTGCATGCAAATTGTTCCTATTATAGGAAACAGCTGTTAGTGAGCACATCTTATAGTTGAAAGTCTTGGAATTTTTTCCCATCCGTTAAAGGAAATGATCTGTTATGTGTTAATATTCCATAGAAGTCTGATATTGTAAAAAACTACTCAGCAAGTCACACCTCAGTTATTTCTAAATGGAATTATTTTCATAAATAACAGTGAACAATGCCTATAGAGCACCCTCCATTCTTAATAAGAAGCAAATAGTGGGAACATTTTACACACAAATATTAGACAGAAATTAGTAGCAGCACTAATACAACTTTTAATTCTGATCTGAAGAAAACCAAATTAGGGGGAGTAGTTTGCTGATTTTATTTGCACATTTTGTAACCAGACTCAATAACATGAGTTTCTAACCTGGTGCTTCAAAAGAAGCAGGAATTAAAACTCAGAAACATTTTAGAAAATAGAAATAGTACTATAAAAATAAAGCAATTATTTTTAAACTAGTAGAACAACATTTAGGGTCACCCTCTGTCACATAGTAACACCTCACTAAGAACCCTTGATCATTCTCATAATTACTGATCATTATATCATCTTTATAAAATCTAAGTATCCTAATGCCTTCATTTTCCTTCAGATTCTTCAGGAGTCAGATAAACCTTAAGGTTTATGTAATAAAAGGCCAAATTTCAGAAATTATTGAAGGAATACTCACCTTTAAATGGTCATCAGGATTTTTAGGTGACAATGAAATGGGAATGTTAATATTCATTCCTTAAACTATGTATATTAATTAAGCAGAAATCACTAGAAGATCTTCTTCCTATCATAATCTAACCCAGACATTAGTTCTTTCAGAATGCCCCCATTGTTGCTCTTTCACATACCTCTGTTTGCATTTATCAGGAAGGTGGGTAACATTCATACACCTCTCTGATCCCTCCACTGGAATAAAACCCTCAAGGTCAGCACCTCATCATTATCTGTATTTCTAACTCTTTGCATTAAACATTGAGTCAAATAATAAGGTCTCAACAAATGTCAGATGAATTGAATTATTTTAAGAATCTTGCTACCCTTCACTAATTTGACATTTTTAAAGAAGCAGCTTTCCCAGAGTAGCAATTAATTAACATTAACCTTCAAAATTTTCTCCAAACTCCCTACTAACAACTTAAAATATTTAAAAATCAATATTTAAGCCGGGCACGGTGGCTCGTGCCTGTAAGCTTCAGCCTATGAAGCAGCTGGGGCTAGGGATCGCAGTTCAAGTCCCACCTGGGGCATGTAGTGAGCCCTAGTTCCTCCCCCCCGCCCAAAAAAAAAAAAAATATATATATATATATAGCTGGGCGTGGTGGCATGCACCTGTAATCCCAGCTACCTGGGAAGCTGAGGCTGGGGAGATTGCTTGAGTCTGTGGTACTCTGGGCAATGAGAGCCTGCGGTCCCACGGGCAAAAATAGCGAGACCTAGTCTCAAAAAAATAAAAATAAAAATCAACATTTAAAAATCTATATGAGATAGAGTGCTTCCAAAAAGGTATCTCCTCTTAGAAGTTGAATATCCAAGCCAGAACTGGTTCTAATGTTGACAGTACCAAATTTTTAATCAATCAACAAATTGGGCCAGAAGATCTTCAACATCCTTTTAAAACCAGTAGCATGTCATAGCCAAAAGTATCCGTTCCTTTTCCTCTCCTCCCAAATTACTATTCATATACTCCAAGGCTGTAACTAGAAGACAGTTTCAAAACTCTCTTTGTGCAAGTAATCAGATGTACCATGCAAGTCTACCTGCACACAACACCCAAATTTCATGCCTGAGAAAAACAGATGAAAGTTTTTGTAAATGAGTGAGGTTCCCCTGCCTAGAAAATGCTTTTCAGAATAATGGGAATAAATTACATAAACACAATATTAGTGCGATACCTACACCTATTAACTTATTTAATTTCAGAAGTAAGTAAAAAATGTACACAAGCAAGAAAAACACACAAAATGGAAAAATGATTTGTTATCCTAAAATATGTCAAATCCTTATTACCTAAGATTTTTAATATACTTCCTTTAGAAGAAAAAGATGTGCTAGGTACAGATAATTACACAATTCTTAAAAGAATGAATGAATTCATGCTAATATAATAAATTATACAAATACAATGAGTACACTTAATTAATACACCCCCCAAAAAAATTTTTCCAGATCTGTAAGACCTTCATTTAAGTTTTTGTTGTTGATATTTGTTTGTTTTTGCTTTTAATCATCCGGCAACAGTTTTGCCCTAAGCCAGAGGAAACTAGTTTGTATATTCCTCTAAAAGCTTCTCTCCAGTGTGTTTGCTAAGACATCATGACATCATTAGAACACTTTTGCTAAGAATCTGGCCCAGTTATCCACTGATAATTATTATTTTTACTTTACTGCACAGAGTCCTTTAGGAAGGAAATACATCTCTATAATAGTAAAGTTATTACCACTGCTTTATGCCCAAAGGCTCTTCCATCCTGCACACTTTGAATTCCTTCCCTTTCTGCTTCAGTCCTACGACACCAGAGCCCTCAAGAGCAGCCAAATGGGGCATTGCACGGCCCAACTCTCTGTCCCCAGCTGTTCTGTGTGAGTGAGCAGTTGGAAGTCCAGGGCTAATGTGTAACAGAAGGAGCACCACATTGCCAGTGGACAAGGCAAAGCCTTTACAATGGTAACATTTTAAGAAAAACAAAACTCAACAGCCTGTCTTTATAAGCATGACACACACCTACCACTACCACCACCACTCCTATTCAGCCCATTTCAAAACAGAACATTTCTAAACAACAACAAAGTGACCCTCTTTGGTCCACTTACCCCATTTCCCTAAAAAAGGTTTACAGATAACAGGCAATTTGAGTTATAGTAGTGATTTGTTATTAACTTGTTGATTTCTTTAAATATGAATACAATTCTAAAAACCTAACTGCTTCCTATGCAGTAAAGAACTGTGGTCACACAAGATAAACATTTAAATATCTTACTTCAACTAGAGACAGTTACTTAGCTAGGAAGATACCAAACACCCCTCCACCTCCTAAGAATACACCATTCCAGGACCAACATGAATAGTACATCCCCTGAAGCTTCTTCTCCCTAAATTCAAAAAAAAAAAAAGGTAGTGTTTTTCTAGGTTCAACCTTTCTTCTCTTGGCACATAATAATTAATCTTATGTCTATATATTACTGTCAAGCTCCAACATCACCATGATTTAATTCTGTGCTTTCCTAGTTCAAGACTGTATCCAAAGAAGCTTTATATTTCTGAACCCAACCTTTATATTTCTATTTATGAAATTGAGTCTGAATTAATGAAACATAACATTAGTATAAACTGAAAGAAAGAGAACGAAGATCTGGCAGTTGAGAAACAAGATCTGGGTAGAAAACAGAATGTATGAACTATGCAATGTCAAAAGTATAATGGAATAGTCTATGGAAGTGGAAACAATGAGAATCATGAGGGACTAGATAATATGGATAAGATTCACACTGAATAGAAAATTGCCTACCCAGCTCACCCAGAAATTCAAGACAGCGCGTAGATACTAACCCGCGTAGATACTAACGGGTCATTATTTGGAAATGGTACAGAAAACTAGATTTGGAATAAGAGCTCAAGACTTCGGATTGGCCATACTGTAATGCTCCTAATCTTGATACATAGAAATTACTTCATTTATTAGTAACTTAGAATTTCTAAGACTGAGAATATCCCTAATCTCTCTCTTTCGAGGAGAAGAAAAGCATGCATGGGGAGATGAGTTAACATATGCACCTGTTTAGCTTTTTGAGGCGCTTCATCATTAGAATTAACAAAACCCACCTAGCTGTGGTTAAGTCAATATATTTCATCATGAGGGAATATTAAAAGAAGACAGCTGTCACAATTCTTCCAGAAACATGTAAAGACAGAAATTATCTAAAACTAGATAGTACAAATTGTTAAAATTTGTGAATTAGAACTGTTACTGCATAGGAAGCAATAAGGTTTTCAGAAAATCCTCAAGTTTCATATTTCACTAAAACTGAAAGTACTTCTACCAACATAACCCAAGTACCCTCAGTATTAACTCAATAATGGCATTGTTCAAATGTCTGGCTAGTGGAAAAGTACTTCCAGACTAATTTTGGTAGGAGATAGTAATACTATATCTTCAGAGACAGTTCAACCCAGAGACAGATTTAAATGTTTTACTGAGAATTATTCAAATGAAAATATCCTGACAATTCCATCTTACAGATGACCTTTTTTTTTTTTTTTAAGTTAAAACTTGGGGAAAATACTTTTCAGAATACTGTATTTAGTGAGCATTGGTGGTATAATGATGAGCAAAGCTGCCTTCCAGAATACTGTATTTCCATCTGGAAAAGCAATGTTAACTACATGAAAAATGATCTTCTTGGGAAGTAACTGAGAACCTCTCAACATTTGAAAGCAGGGTGCCCATTTCAGTGTGTCATCAAAAACACAGTTCTTCTGTGTGGGTTTTTTTTTTTATTATTATTTAATCAAATACACCGAAAGGTCATTGCAGAGCCCCATTTTCTAAAATAATCACACCATAATTTCTGGATGTAGCAGAAGACAACAAGCCTTGATATAACCCTTTGGCAATGAAGTTTTACCCCAGCTATGTAAATAAAGACTGGTGCTGCTTTTTATTTAGATGAACAAAAGAAACTTAATGTCTCCATTTAAAAGTTTATCCTATTTTCTCATTAATGCAAATTATTTTTTATCAGTATTAGCCTAATTCACTCATCAAACAGACATGATATCATCAAGCGAAGATAACAAGGAGTCCTACTCTCAAGCACATGACAGGGCAGCCAGACACACCATTCTCTAAGTGCAGGTTTTTTGTAGGAACATTCAATGGTGCAGTGAACATAACTGGCATGGCCCCTGCACATTCTGAACTTATATCCACTCTCAGAAAGGAGGAAGAGCAAAAAGGTAGGAGAGAAAAAGGGAATATGCATACAAAAAAATAATGAGAAAGTACCAAGGAGTTAGTGTTATGGTAAAAATAAAGCAAACTGATGTTAGGAGACTGAGACTTCATATTTTAGACTAGTATTGCTTCTGAAGAGGTGGCATTGCAGTTGAAGTCTGAAAGAAAGAAAGGAGCAGGGTATGTGTTGGGGGGGGGGAAGGGAGATGCTATTTATACTGCTTACAAAGAAAGATGTGTGAACAATCTAAAGAAAGCCTGTCCTTAAATCAACCTCCAGAGCTGCTTGTGTGATTTTGCCTCTCTGAGGTGAAGGCTACTTTCTTCTTTCTAAACATTTCCATTTGTACTTCTCTTCTGTCCTGTATTCAGCATTGAGAACCCACAAAAGTGTGTCTATTATCAATTTGCAATCTCACCTCTCAATCTTAAATTTTCCAGATGCTACAAACTCCAAAGAACGCGATCTATCCATCTACTTATAATGTATTCATTATGAAGGTTTTATAGGTAGAGAGCTTGGGAGTTGCATAACCTAATCTTAAATGCCAGAATTTTTTTAAGTAAGCCACCTCCTTGAAATTTTAGAATTCCCACAGTACAGAAGGAAGAATGTGGACTAGGGAACACCATTTTTAAAAGACAGTAGATTTTAACTCTGATTTAAGAAAAAGAGATGACATGTGAAAAACTCTTTACTCAAGGGCACTAGGGAGGAAAACTACATGGTTCAGGAAAGAAAGGAAGAATACAAGAGCAATGATGTTTAAAATACTAGCAGAAATTACAATTTTCTCAGAATAGACTTGTATTAAAGAGATTTTTATATTGAAAATAATTTTTTCTTTCTATATGTATATAGTGTATGGGGACCACTTTAAATATGCTACACCTATTTTTTTCTTACATAGTATGCAATCCCATTTCTAATACTTTGCCCTTTAATATTGCTCTCTTGATGATGAAGACAATGAAATGCGTTATACACAGAGAACTATCAACAGCACTAGGGTGAAAGAGATAGCAATGTGTTACCAAATAAAATAAATGAATGTCCATATGTACAATTAAAAAAACCCTAAGAATCACCACAACTTATATTCACAAAAATACCATGAGATAATGATCCAAAACAAAACAAAACAGTGTTTCAATTACTTTCTTCTCAATTAAGTTTTGTTTTATTCCCTTTCAGTAGAAAAAAATAATAATTGCTTTCAGGGAAAGAATCAAAATTGTTCTAACTTTAGAGGAAGGGTTAAGAACAAAATTTCTTTTTGGCATCTTGCAGATTCTGCTTTATTTTTCTGATTAGCATTTGGCACAGAAAGAGGCTATCCTAAGTGTCCTAATTGATTTAAGCTCCATTAGATAGTTCAAATGAAGACTGAACGATGGTGACATTAAAATGATGGCAACTGTTTATGCATTGTGGGTACAGGAATGTGGTTCCTATTTAGCCTGACAATCTTTCAGTCTTCTCAAATAAAGCAGGGAAAATCCTGCATCTCCACCCTTCTAAAGCAAGAATTTTAAAAGTGTGCTTCAGGAAATGCTCTTCCCTGTAGTATTAACTTTTACAAAAAAGCAAGGAAAGTGTTTGCCCCAAACAATGAAAACTGAAGCAGTCAAAGGATCAAGTCAGAGTTTTAGATATAGAATTATAGGATCCAATAAGATTACAGGAAAAGCAAGCAAGCAGTTGCTGAAATAAAATCTGAAGCCACTGTTCAAAAGTATACTATAAATTGTGCCTGTTTCATTAAAGTAAATCTACTTTTACAGAGTATGCAATATTTGCTTGTTCCCTCTAAACAACACAGTGATTTCATATGTTCTGCCTATTCTGACTCTCAAATTGATTTAGACTTATTTACCAGATTTGTAGCTCTGGCATGTTTGGTGAACTAAATAGAGATAAAAATGAACATTTAAAAACTAGTCTTTCCTTTTCTTTACAGTTCAAAAAATATCTTCTAATTACCAAATAGCATGTTAATTTTATTGTCTCTGAATTCCAGGAATTATTTAGCAAGGGAAATCAAAGAAATATAAATCACTTATTAGTAGTCAATATTTTAAGTGGGTACTCAAATTGAAAAGCTTAAGGAACAATCTAGGATGTAATTTTAGTTTATTTAAAGAAAGCAGGGATGATATTACTAAAAGGCGGAAGAAAAGAAAACTTTAATTAGTAGTAATAATTCTAGAAAAAGCTTAGAAGAAGCTTGTAGTAATAAACTAGAAGTGTATGAGAACAGTCCATTTGCTAGGTAACTAAATTGAATATTTCCTCATGGTTCTTTCAAGCTTGAGAGAGGAAGAAAGCAAATTTTCTAAAAGGAAGGTAAGAAAACAGAATAATTGAAAAGAACTTAGAAGTCAATAACTAGAAGCTTTAATCCTATTTGGAAGTAATAAAGTATCACTTATTCTTCAGAACAGAAATGAAGTTATCAAAAAAAAAAAACAAGACAAGACATAGACTATTGTCCAAAAAAAACCAAATCAAGGAGAATGCCAAGTGTATAAAACTGATGTTGAATGTAAAGAATAGGGATACTGAAGGTAAAACTGTTATCAGAAATTATTACTGTATTGCAAATATAAGCATGAAAAATGAAGTATAGCAGATTACAGAAAGAATTACAGAAATGTTTCTCTAACCAACTAATGAACCATTGAGGACATTAGATTAGCAACAGGTGGCATTTTGTAGCATAGGATATTATGTATAACATGGAAGCAAAAGAGCTCAGTGGTCAAGAGCCAGAGATTGTAAGAAAACATTTGGTTCATGGCCCACCTTCAATATGCACATTGAAGTTATTAAAGTGAAAATGAAATATAAATTATAAGAATGAAGCTAACGCAATTACCTACATCATACAATGCCATTAGGCATTAAGAGATGATCCACACTAGACCATATAAATGAGATGATTCCTTTAAAGCTTTTCAGGAAACTAGAAATCATGCAGTTATCTCAAAATATTAGCAAACTTATCTTGGACTTACCAAGAAAATTGTTCAAAAATCATCTAGATATATACATTTACAACCAGTTTCATTAAACATTCTTATATCTGTTTTTATTTTGGGTCTTTTAGATTGGTGACAGGACTATATGAACAAAAAATAGTCTTCATGTTAGAATTTATTTGGCACATTAAAATACTAGGAGTCAGTTCCCACTGTCAACTGACCTTCAAACTGATAAAGCTTAATAGCACATGTGAAAAGACAGTATATAAAGTTTCCAAATTTTTGTATTTTAAAACAGGAGCACTGAAATAATGCAGTAAGACAAAAGAGTAGAAAATGGCAATGTAATCTGAGTTTGAGTACTGTGGTATAGTAAAAGAAAAATTAGTCAAGAAACATAGTTCTGGCTCCATTTTTTACCACAAATTCATTATCTGACCTTTGGAGAGTCCCTTTAACCACTCACCCCAGACATCTTCTGTCAACTAAGGAGCCAGCTTCCATTTCAGAGTTTGCTCCTAGATCTAAAATTTTACTATTCCAAAGAGGAGCAATAAGTGCTACTTCCATTCCAACTTGAAGGCAAAGGCATTTTGCTTTTTAGTATTTTTATTTAAGTATATAACATCTAACAGCTAAATACATTTGCTATTATGCAATCAGAAATTTGGAACAAAACAAAGAACATAAAACAAAGATTCAAAAGCATGTTTGAATTTTTGTAATGTTTCTTGGTAAAGATTTTTTTCTTAATTAGGGAAGAACTGTATTTTTATTAGATCAGCTAATAAGCTAATACTGAATTTATTGAATGGAAATTGCTCACACCAGAAAAAAATCTATAGATTTGATTTTCATTTTCTTGCTTCCATTCTGATTATGAAGTCAGATTAAACCTACTAAGAATCTATTCTACATTTATACATCAAACTAGAAATTTGATTCCTCAAGAATTTGATATAATTTATTTATAGTAGCATATCAACTCAAGTATTAAGGAATGAAACATCAGAAATTATTGGCAGCATTTATGAGAAACACCACACTTTTAAAAAGCTAAAGTAAAAAGTTAAATCAAATGTTTGCACATCAGGCATAGTACATTATATGAAAAGCCCTTGAGTGTTATAATTTTACTCTATATTGCACTTGTAACACCCTTGTTCTTAATCATATTGAAATGCATTACATTGGTTTTTAAATAGAATGCACCTATCACAAAGCACTCAATCTTAATAATATTCCAGAACAGCATGCCCATATGAAAGATAGGTTGATGAATAGGTTTATGCCCTATTCAAGGAGATGAAACAGCTCAATAGAAAGATTAAGTAAGGGTACTGCCAGTGGTTGAATCTTAAAGTCAAAGAGAAGAACACAACTCAAACCAAATGTTTCAGGCAAAGGTCAAGCAGGAGAATAATTAAGACCTAACTTGAAGAGCCAGCTAATGTTCACTCTTTGAGTGTGAACATAATAACTTTCACTGAGTCTCTTTCAAAAGATAAATTATAAAAGTGAATGAAGGTAAGCTAAATTCCAAATAACCTATAAGAGAATCATTCCTATTATAAAACTATTAGCTTTAAGTGAAAAATCACAGATTAAGATCTTATTGTTATACCATACTTTAAAATTAATTCTAGATTTATTAACTATCAAATATTAAAAGAAATATAAATTTTGCTAAGAGTTTTACAGTATATTTTTTGTATAATTCTATTGTAGTTTGATTCATTTCTATGAAAGGAAAAGGAAGTTTACTAAGAATGAACCAGCAATTGAAGTTTCCAGAGTACCTTCTGACTTTTAAGTTTGTTGACTGAAATGTTCAACCACCAGATCCAACAAACTTTGACAGGTGACTTAATCAAATGTATCAAGATATTTCTCTCTACATACAGAATGGAAATAAAATTTCAGTTTTAAGAAAACTTTGGACGTAAAATACTGCTAAAACAATAGGAAAAATAGAAGTTGCTTGTCAGGCTAGGTAGTATGTTGGAGACACTGTAATTCCATCTGGAAAAAAAGGTTGGCCTATTAAAGTTTTTCATGGGATAACAGGTACAGTGTACTTTATAAAAATGATTCTTTTGTGCTGTCATTTTCATTCATCTTATGATATGAAAGCCACTATTTATATCAAAAGCCACTATTTAATTTTTCTTCCAAATACTCATGTTTTTGAACAATGATGCTGCTGTCACCTAATGAACTAAGTAAAAACATGTAATATACACAAGCCCCTATGATACCCATGAAGTAAATACAATCAGCCAGAAAGAATATCAGACATCAAACAAGCTTTTCTTACTCTGTTCACTCTTTTCCCTATTATTTATTTTCATGAAAATTTATCTACATTCACGAAGAAATGCTAACACATAAACTCTGAATCTATCAAAGCATACTTCAGGGTTAAGGCGGAAGGAAACTAAACAATAGAACCTGAAATATAAGAGGAAGGGTTCTTTAAATATTTTATAATGATGATTTATTGATAAATAAATGCATCTCTTCACCCACACTCCAAATAAGCACATATACATTACAAGTAAGTCATTTTATTTCCTATCTATGATAAAAAGCTGTAAATATTTTTAGAGAGCCTCTTTCAAATAATTTTTACCGTAGTGATAATAAAAGGTATGATTATTTAACACCTTTTGCCAAGTCCCTGAAAGATCGCTGTTGTCACGTAAATCCATAACATAAGGACATAAGTAGCACTACACCCTGCCAGCCACCCCTTTTATACATGGGATATGACAACTTAAACAATTTACCCAGAGGTCAGGGAACTAATTCCTGAAATTCAATCAATAGATATTTATTAATGACTTCTATGCCCAGTACTGGTGATAGATGGTTGGATGCTTTATCTTCTTTTTTGCTTATTTGTGTTTTCTCAGTTTTCTACAAAAACAGAGTTTCTTATTTTATGAGAAAAGTCTTTAAAACAATAATGTGAAACCAAATGAATTCAAGAGAAATTCTGAGAAGAGCAGGATTTCTGTAACTTGAAATAGTTGAAAGACAAGAAGTGAGACCACAAGAGAATACTATTGGGTATAAGAAAAGATGGGATATTGCCACTTATTGCAAAATATGAATTTAGCAGTACAATAAGTCAGAATGACAAAAATAATGCTGGATGTTTACAACAGCAGATGATTCAAAAAGAAAAATAATTTTAAACCAGTAACTACCATTTTCACCACTACTATTTGACATAGTATTAGAAGTAGTAGCTACAACAATTAGACAAGAGAAAGACAAACGGATTACAAATTGGAAAAGAAGTATCACTGCTCCATTAAAAAGCAATTAGAAACAATGAATCAGTACAGTGGTGAAGTAGCAGATTACAAAATCAATATACAAAAATCAGTTCTGTACCTATATGCAGGTAAAATTAGAAGAGAAAGAATTTTTTTAAAAAATCCATTTACAATTGCATCAACAAAGATTAAATACCTAGGAGTAAGCTTAACAAATATGGTTAAAGACCTATACAACAAAAATTATGATACTGTTAAAAGAAGGCACAAAGAAACTGAAAAATATTACCTGCTCATGGATTGGAGAACCAACATTTTTAATGATCATCTACTCAAAGCAACCTACAGATCCAGTTATTCAAATTCCAAGGCATTCTTCAAAGAAATAGAGCAAACATTACTGAAAATTATATATAACAAAAGACTCTTAATAGCCAAAACAATCCTGACAAGAATAGAGGTATAATACTTCCAAACTGGAAATTATACTACAAAAGTATAGTAATAAAATTTCATGGTATTGGAATAAAAATGGACATACAGATCAAGACAATAAAATTGAGAGTCCAGAAATATAACCATACTTATATGGGGAATGAATATGATAAAGTAGAGAAAAATATACAAAGAAGAAAGGGAAGTCTCTTGAAGAAATGATGCTGGGAAAGCTAGACAGCCACAGGCAAAAGAATAAAAGTAGACTTCCATATCATACCATATGCAAAAATCAACTCAACATAGTCTAATGATTTGGATGTAAGACCTGAAGCCATAAAATACATTGCCTAAGAAAGTTAGGCAAAACACTTTATGATTTTGGCTTTAGTGATGTTTTGGGGGACTTGGCTATAACGACAAGAGAAACAGAAGCATAAAAATGTGGGACTGTATTAACTTAAAAATCTTCTGGACAGAGAAACTATCATTAAAATGAAAAGACACTACTAATAATAGGGTGAAAATATTTGCACATCATGTATCTGACTAGGAGTAATATGTGTACACAAAGAACTCCTACAAGTTGACAAGACAACAAATAACCTAGTCAAAAAATAGGGAAAGTAACTAGATACTTCTCTAATATGAACGGTCATATGAACGGTCATATGAACGGTCAACAAGCATAAGAAAAGCATAAGAAAAAACCCTTGTCATCACTTATCAGGAAGACATAGATAAAAGACCACAGTGAGATACTACCTATTACCTGCTACAATGTCCCCTGTCAAAAAGACCAGAAACAGTGAGTGTTGAGTAAGGTATGGAGATGAAGCAATGCTCCTACACTGTTATGGAAATAAATGTAGGCTGATTTTATCCCAATGGAGAACAATATGGCAGTTTCTCAATTAAAAACAGAAACAATATAAAATACAGCCAATCCACTTCTAGATATCTACCTCAACAATGCAAAAACACTAAATGATTAACACACTTCTGTGTTTAACACTATTTACAATAGCCAGGTTATGGAAATAACCTAAGTACCTACAAAAGGATGAATGGATTAAGAAGACAGGGTATACATACACCATGGGACACTAGTCAATCATAAAAAGAGATAAATTCTTTTTTGTCAGCAACATGGATGAAACTGGAGGGAATTATGCTAAGTGAAATAAGTCAGAAGGAGAAAAAAATATCAGATAATTTCACTCATGTGACTACAGAAGGAAAAAAACTTACTAACTTAAACAGAGAAATAAACAATGAAAACCCACTAATATGAATACAGTATGAAACCAGTAATATGAATGCAGAGTTGAGACTACTAGGGATGAGGAGGGTGAAGGAAGGGAAAAAGGAGGGTGAGGGACCCAGTGTTCTAGGGTGAAGAACTATGGGTGTTTTGATGGTGGGGTTGGTATAATAACATACATGTGAGGGGGCACAAACCTATTCCTCTAAATCATATGCAATGTTGTAAGCATATACAGTATTGTTTCTCAATAAAGAAAACATAATACTTTGATATTTGTAATGGTATAGATGGAAACTGAGGGGTTATATTAAGTGTAATAAATCTACAGGAAAAAGACAAATACCAGATGATTTCACTCTCATGTGGAATAGAAACAAACAAAATAAAGGAACAAAGCTAAACCAAAACAAGCTGAAATCTGACTACAGAAATGGGGTTTCCAGGAGAGGGGAGGAGGAGAAAGGAGCAAAGTATGAAGGTGGTTCAAAAGTCTATGGTGCAAATATGGGCGTTTGGTGGCAAGTAAAATATGGCAGCACATCTGAAGAGATGTGAAATTGTGCTGCCAAATCTTAAACAACATTTAAGATTTAACACCCTAAAAAAAATACACTTAATTTAAAAAACTCTAGCGGTTATTAATAAACATAGTCGGGCTTCCAAGATTAGGAGGGAGATGGGAGGAACAAAGGGTCTAGTGCATGTAAGGGATATGGTAAGGAAAAAAAGATTTTTTAATGAAAAATAATAAAAAACAAAGAAAAAAGAAAAAGAATAAATCAGGGTCCAAGTGATGGTAATAGTTTATATTCACACTGTTTGATGCAGAACCTTGGTTACCATAGAGGTAGGCTTCAGGGCAGGGCAGGGCAGGGACATGAGTGAGCTAAGTGGGGAGCACAAGAGATGTTCGGGACCTTGAAAATAGGAGTGACAAGCTCTAGGTCTCCCACCCATGTGTACCTTCTCCTACATACCCTTTCCTGTGGAAAGAGAAGAAAAAATAAAACCCATGATATATCAATAGAGTAATTTACAAAGAAACCAGATTCAGATGTAGAGAGAACAAATTTATGTCCTCTGACTAGTTCTGATATTTCCTAGCTGGACTCACTAACTTGGGGCCAAACATATAACCAAACATATAGAATAGACTCTCTTATTCATTAAATAATAAGAGGTATCACTGTGTAGATTAAATGTGAAATATTGGGTTTGATAAGAGAAAATCATTTTGTAAATATTAATTTCCTAGCAAACATTGGTCTTAACACATGACTATTTTGCCAACCATTATGCATCCTTCCATTAAATAGGGACAAATCAACAATTTAGTCAGAATTTCTGACTAACCAAGAAATAAGTATCAGAAACATTAAAATACCATCTTGTCATTAAGAATATCTTCCATCATTTTATGTCCCTATGACTCTAGTAAGATGTGGACATTATGTCTCCATCTTCAGTATTATTGAAAATGGAGAGGTTTTTTTTGGGAGGAGGGAGAGAAGACTAGGTCTCGCTATTTTTGCCTGTGGAATCCCAGCTTCCCAGGTAGCTGGGATTATAGGCGTGCACCACCATAACCAGCTATATATTTTTTGGAACTAGGTCTCGCTGGAGTGCCCTTGGCAGGACTCAAACCATAATCCCTGGCCCCACCCATGGCTTCCTAGGCTACCATTTACAGCCATGCAACACCATGCCCAGCCTTAGGAAAGTTTTTCAAAAAAGGAAATTAGGATAACATGATTCTGCTGGTAAACTATTAAAATGAAATTGATATAGAACTGGAATTTTCTGAATTCCTTTCACAAATATGGTCCACTTGGACTTTATATTTTAGTTTTATGCTTTAGGATCTCTGCACAGTTTTAATCCTAACATCATCTAGATAATACGTCATGGATATCAAAATACAGGTTTCTAGAAATTTTTTTTTTATATTTAAAATCCAGATATTATTTAACTCTACTAGGATTTTCATTTGCCTTATATTTACTGAAGTTAAGAGACTATATTAGCTGGGCATGGTAGTGTACGCCTGTAAATAAGAGCCTATGGAGCGTGGCTGGGACTGGGGTCACAGTTTGAGATGTGCAGGGCAACAGAGCGAGGCCTACTCCCAAAAAAATAGGTGGGTGTGGTGGCACATGCCTATAACCAGCTACCTGGGAAGCGGAGGCTAGGGATTGCTTGAGTCCGTGGTACCCCAGGCAACATGAGTCTGTGGTTCCACAGGCAAAAATAGTGAGACCTAGTCTCAAGAAAAAAAGAGACTATATTAATAAGCTCATAGGCAAAATTTCAGGTCACTCATGGATTTCCCTGGGATGTTCCCACTACCACGTAATCATTTAGAACAGGTGTGCTGCTGGCCTTCATTTCACAAGCACTGACACTTACTATACACCAGGAGAAGAATACAAACATGGGGAAAATTAGGCACTCACCCTCATTGAAACTGTAGTGAGGTATTCTGTATCCAGGCTTTTTAGATCCCAATTAAAGAATTTCAACCACTTACCCATCTTCCCTAGGTTGCAGCATTAAATGAAGGTGCCCAGTCTCTTCTAACAATAGCTGAACATTCTAGATGAAACTAACATCAAAATGGTTGAAAATCAACCATATATATATATAAGCACAAGAATGTTTAACGCAAGAGTTCATATTAACAAAATAAGACATAAACTGTAAGTCATAAAACAAATACCAAGTAAACCAAATTTTAAAACATATTAAGTTCTAAATCTTATCATCTCCTTAATCATATTAGTTCAGCAATGTAATTACAATTCAATCTTCCCCTAGTTATCAAAAGCCAGTCACCCTGAAAACTATACTTACCATTCTTTCCATTTTCTGTGATGTTACACTATATTTAAAAAAAAAATTTTTTTTTTTTTTTAAGTTATGTCTGCTTTCATTTAATTACCCCAAGGAACAATCTCTGGATCAGCAATATCAGCACCACCTGGGAAACTTGCAGGAAATGCCCACCCCCAGACCTTTTGAATTAGAAAGTCTGAAGCAGGCCCCAGTAACCTATTGTCCCAAACCTTCCAGGCAGCTGTGATACCTGCTCAAGTATACAAGCTACTGCTCTGGAGATTCCCTAACACACTCCCTCTACCCAGATACTTTCTATCTCTGTGAACCACATTTTTCTGTTGCTTCATTTCTCCCATCAACTGAGTAAAATGACTTTCTTTGTCTTATCTAAAACATTTTTTTAAAGGATGAAAGGATTGTATATACCATCCTCTCCTTTTCTGTTTAACATTATTTTAATAATATTAACATTCATTTTCACAAAATATATTTTTAAAAGCAGGAAGAACAACAAAATGCTCAAGAGCAAGCATATGAGTCTTTATTATTTTTTATTTTATGCAATTTTATTTTGTTCTTTAGGTTACAACCTCTGTGTTATTTTTTTCCTCCTCCCTCCTCCCTCTGGTGCCCCTTCCATTCTCTCAAACCCCACTCTTTGTTGTTTATTAGCTGCGCTGAGTCTATTAGTCTCTTTCCTATGGTAGTGTCTTGAGGGACTGCGTTGTTGGGTCCAGGTGAACCTTAGCGTTAGATTTTCAGTCTTAAGTTTGCATTGGGTGGCCAGGTTATATTCATTTGTGATCTGTCCATGTTTTCTTGCTCCAGGCCGTCCTCTCCAATCCAATCCCATCTCCATTGCTTTGCTGCTTTTCCTTATGGCTATGGAGTTGGACTTGGGAGGTCTTGGCCCCAGCCAGTGTTGGTCAAGAAGTTTCTCTGTGAGTTCAGGCTTCTGCGAGTGGCCTTTGAAGATCATCTCCTCTGCTTCAGTTTGCAGTTTTGATGTGGGGCCCATTATCCCCTCTTTGTCATCCTCTCCTCTCCCGTAATGAGGGGAGGGTATGTTGCTCTCCTTGAAGATATCTCCAAAATTAAGGCTCGGGTCTTGGCCCCGCAGAGCGCAGAAGTGCGCATGGTGACATCGGTTGTTTTTCTGGTCTTACATGCACTGGTTCACCTGGTTCTCCATCTGCTGTGTCCAGCTCAGGTCTGTGGGCTGGACTTTTGCTTGGTCCCTCACCCATTCTATGTTGGGGTTGGGGTTGCGCATATTCTGGTTCCTCTGAAGTTTAGCTGGAGTAACAAGTAAGAAAGAGATAGAAGCCTGACCCCCCCTTCCCCCCCTGCTGCCGGAAGCTCCCAGCGTGGGGGCAGACTGACGGGACCACCCTGCGCCCTTCCATGCCCCTGGCTGGGGGCTACACGGTACTGCCCAGGCCGGCTGTAAGGGGCTGTCAGCAGCCCCTTACTAGCGGGTGGGGCCTGCTCTCCCTACACCGCCCCCCCTCCTGGGGGACTCACCGAGAGGCCTGACCCCCCTCGCTCCCCGCTGGCAAGGGAGCTCCGAGAGCCAGGACCCTGGCCGCAGGCAGCCGCCTATCTGTCTCAAGTATATGATTCTTAATGAGATAACAACACAAAGGGTATATCTGTTTACTGCTTAAGCAGTTCCTGCAGGAAGACATGGAGTTCAGTACAGAAGGAAATGTCTAAACATCAGCGACTAACCAACACTTACTTTTCATTGGTTGGTAAGGCATCCAAATTCAAGCTTAATCCACCAGATAAAACTTAAGCTTTTCCCACAGGAAAAGTCAAGAACAGAATAATCCCATAATATCACTGCTATAAATTCATAAACCAAAAGAAAGAAAAAAAGACAAAAGACCCAACTGTGCTAATAAACTCATAGAACAAAGTAGCTGCAGACTGTGTTAACACTCATGGACTTAAAGTCTGGCCCACATACAACAATGAAGCACAATACATAAATATAATTATTGTGCAACTTGCAAATCACACTGGACTTTCTAGTCACTGCACAAATAGGCTTTTTTGTACCACACTCTCACTTGATGTCTGTTCCTGGAAGACTAGAGATAATGCCCAATAGAAGTGTCAAATGCCTAGAGACATGAAACAAAGTCAACTCCTTCAACCAATGATAAAATAACCAGCCCCTTAACACACAGGGACTCTGACCTTGCTACAGCTACTTCTGATTTGCAAGTGTCAGCTGGGAGTGTCTTTTTCTGTATTTTAGGTCCTAAATTTGCAAGATATCATTTCTGAGAACTTTGGTGCTATTTTTAATAATTCTTTAGTTACTGAGTTTATTTGAAACAAAAAGATTTTTTCAATTATTTTAGCTTATGATCACACAGTAAATTTTATAGCACTCTATATATATAAGATGAGCTGAAGAAAGGTGTTTGGATACGTGGTAAAGAGTTTACATCTGGTATAATCTAAATGTCAGTTAAATTTTGAAGATCATTAACACCTTGAATATCAGTTTCAGGTAGACACTGATGTCCAAGTGTAGCTTGAGTACTTTCATTTCACTGACATTAATATTCATTGTTCTAAGTCAATTATCTCAAGATATTACTGATAAATAGAGCTGGCCTATCTTGTCAGTCTGCTCCTGCACTTAAATCCCTTCACCTACATATTACCAATCTGGCTTCCTCTCAAAGCTTCTGCCTTCATTCAGCACATTAAATAATCTTAGTTTCTATTCCACCCTTATTTGACTTCACCCTACATAGAGTCATCTTTCTTTTCTAGCTCTTGGCTCAAGAAGATAGTAGGCTGCATACAGTTTAACCAGAGGAGGAAAGAAGCAGACCAAAGTATCCAAATACTATAATTTAGTAAAATCAATTTTCTCCCACAGCTTTGTAAACTGATTTTGAAAGCAATATCCATGGAAAGGACTTTGAGTAAACATACTCATCTGCAAGAAAATGCTCCAAATAGGTCCATTCAAATTCCCATTAGGCTTATTATTTTATTTATTTTTTTTAAGACTAGGTCTTGCTATTTTTGTCTGTGGAACCGCAGGCTCTCGTTGCCCGGGGTACCACAGACTCAAGCAATCCCCAGCCTCAGCTTCCCAGGTAGCTGGGATTACAGGCGCACGCCACCACGCCCAGCTATTTTTTGGAACTAGGTCTCGCTACCGGCCCCAGGCGGGACTCGAACCGCGATCCCTAGCCCCTGCCGCTTCATAGGCTGAAGCTTACAAGCACGAGCCACCATGCCTGGCTTTATTGAGTATTTTTAATGAATGATAGGTGCAAAAAAAATAGCATTCTAATTGACAGAGGACTCTGACTCTATTGGTATCATCAGTATCTATATCTCAAGACAGAACTAAAATAATTTCATTCTATGAATTCACCAAAGGACTGTGAGCCTACAATTTACTCTAAGCCAAAGTTTTGAGGCTACTTGGTTTTATGAAGTAATGGTAAGAGAAAAGGAAAAGGAAGAATGAAAAACCCATTGCCTAAAGAGTTGATTCATGCATTTTAAAGGTCAGTATGATTTATACAACCTTAAGGCTCAAGGCGAAGTTATTTGTGCTGATGGGAAAACAGTCTAGAAAAGCAGAAATTCAAACACAGCAAAAATGCCAGCCACCTGATTGTTAATAGTTATGCTTTCTACCATAAATTTTGAAAATGTGAAAGAGGGCAGTTAACCAGCCATCCCTCAAGAATTTGCTTTAAAAAGTGTATCATATACTCCTAAGTCTGAAGAAATTTTTACTAAGATCTAAGATACCCATCAAATCTCCCTGATAAAGTTCTCCCACATTTTATGAATATGATGGTATAATTTCAAATTCTGATCTGCTACATTAAAAGAAGGCCAAATTACCTTCATTTAATAAATATGTAAGAATATGTTAACATATATTAAACAGTTTCATATAATTTGCTATTATGTTGCTATATTAAAATGAGGCATGTATAAGTTAAAAACAATCCAACAGGATCAGAAATATACTACTTACAATCTTAATATGCTGCCTAGCTCTTTTATTTAAAAAATAAAAAACTAGTCCAACTTAGTGTCAAGAATGTAAGCCCTGGTTTTTCACAGTGGTTTCCTGGGGGTAAAGAATCACATTTACCTTTCATTACTTTGATTTACATTACATACCTTTTCCAGGAATTGGGCATACCCCAAAACTAATAATTATTGACCTACCAAAGTCAAGTCCTTCAAAAATACAGAGATCTTATTTTGCTATGTTGAAGACAGGCTATCAGTATAATTGTTAGTCAAGATGCTATTTCAATTAGCCACAAAACTGTGCTACTGGAAGAAACTACACACTTCACTAGTGCAGATTTTCCTGAAATATCAAATATAACAGAGCTACCTAAAAATTTTCCCCTTTGCACTAATTTACTTGATCTGAAACAGTGATGAAATGACTCTAACTTTAAATGCTTCTTAAATGCTGAAGACATTTCTGGATAAAATGCTTTCTAATAAATAAGACTAACAAAATAGGGAGGAAACTAGTAGTGTGTAAGCAAAATAAACATCTTCTCTAAAAGGAATGAATAAGCAATTCAGGGATTTGAGTTCTAAGCAAGTTAGAGAAACCCAAATAAAAAAATATGGGTTTTTATTGTTTTGTTTTTCAGTTTTAGTAGTTTTAATTTTACATCTTGCAGAAAAATACTTTTATATAAATACAGAAATAGCAATTGAGAGATACATTCCAGAGGCTAACAATTCATGCATTAAAGCGTCCTCCTAGACTTCCGTAAAAAATTTCCACATGCTCTTCTTTTTTATTATACAAATATAAGCTTTAAGAGTCACATTTGAAACAGGACCCCAAAATATCAAATAATATATATCATTAAAATAAAAGTAGTAATAGCACATAAGTTCAAAAAATAATAGAGAACTAGAGAATAAATGGCAGTAAGTTTACAGTGATAAAATTATAGATCAGAATTGTTTTAAATGTTTACAAAATTATACTGAAAAGTCTATTAAATTATATCCTACCTGATTAGGATTCCTTGGAAATGCCAATGCCAATGAAACCCAATCTCCTAAGCATTTAAAATGAAAAACTTTATAATCTAAGACAATTTCTTATTTTGTAGGCCCTCTGTGGCTATCTAAAAATAAGTGGTGTTTTCATCCTAAAGACTGACATTTCATTGGTTTCTCAACATTAAACTTGAATTGTTAATAATGAGTATGATAAAAAGAAATCATCCATTGGCTACAATGATATAGTTTAAACGACTGTCAATAACTATAGTATACATTCAGGAATCTACCCTTTAAGGCAAAACAATCTTCATCATCTGTGAATAAGGGTCAGGCTTTCAAACCCATGGTCTTTGTTTTTTCCATCATGCTATAAACATGCTATAAATAGTTTGACAGACAGTTTCACCTTTAATTGAACCAACTCTGACTAGAACAGGGATATGGACTTTTGTCTCCTCCCTTCCCTGGGGCCCAGTGGGATAAAGGCCGGAGGGATTCCACACAAGCTTTAGATGTCTTGGACTTAGATCCTATTTTTTTTGGAACCATGAGTTCCTTTCTTGTTAAATTCTTCTATTTGCCAGGAGAAAACTGGAACAAAAAAGAAAAAGTCTAATGCCTCGACTTCAAAGTTTGTTCCATCAGTCCTGATAGGAAATTTTAAGGCTTTTTGTTTTGTTTTTAATTTAAAGCAATAAATTCGACAAGTTGCTTATGTCCTTTGTTTTTTTAAGTAGCATTTTAGAGAGAAGAATGAAACAATTAGAGGCTCTGATTTACAATGGCATTTGGCTAGCAAATCATGATGTTGTCCAAGGTCCCCAATGAAAAATCTTTGAAAGTGGACATGGACACCCCTCCCCCCAAATATAAAAACAAACTACCACTTGAAACTGAAGCTAAACATCAATATGCTTTATGTGAACATATTTTTCTGTCAACCTGAAGGATGATATAACTGAAAAGGACAAGTCCTTCAGCAAATTCCTCCTCTTCAATCCACTCCAGGGGCCAGGAGGTCTGGGATCAAGTCCAGGTAGAGTCACTTAATTCACCCTGGGATATAGCTTTTTCTATGAAATGAGGGTTAGAAGTAGTGTTCTCTCAGGTGCCACAATCTTTCTCTTCCAGAGACTAAAAGAAACTAATCCCAATGGTGAGAGTTCTGTTTGAAAACTCACCTTAATGGATTGTTACAGAGGTATCTCCACGAAAATGGAAGAAGCTCTGCAGAGCTCTTAACACTGAACAGGCACCATTTACCTGCTACTCTTACTTACATCAATTGCCTTAGACTACAAGTTCCAGTGTGCCATAGACTCCCCGTGTTGGAGCAGCTGGGAAGGATTGAAGTGGTGAACAGAGGTGAACCAAAGGAGGGGGAAGCAACACTGGGGTAGGACTTGAAGGACATAGCTGGAAAAGAGACATGTAAGACAAATGGAAAACAACCCAAGAGATGTGTCTCTTTATGAAACAGCTTCTACTGGTCCTTTGTAGAGACAATGGTAACTATTATCTTGATGTGACACATTAATTTTTTTTTGGGGGGGGGAGACTTAGGTCTTGCTATTTTGCCCAGGGAACTGCAGGCTCACGTTGCCCAGGGTATCATGGACTCAAGTGATCCCCAGCCTCAGTCTCCCAGGTAGCTGGGATTACAGGTGCACGCCACCACAGTTATTTTTTTGAGACTAGGTCTCGCTATGTTGCCACGGGAGGGTGTCGAACCAGGGGACTCAAGCAATTCCTAGTCTCAGGCACACTCTAGGCTGCACTTAAAGGCACACACCACCGTGCCTGGCGTACATTAAAATTTTGAGTCTCTCTTGTCCACCTGAGAAATGCCTGACATGTTTTTTGGAGTTCCTTGCCAGAGGTACCTTAGACTCAAGGCAAGTTTTGGGATCAGCAATCATGCTTCTGGCTGAACCTCTTTGGTTGTGCATCTGTTCACAGGGGATGAATAACTGGAAGGATTTTATTGAGAAATTATTATTTAAAATCTCCCTCTCCTCTCACCTCTCCCCCGTCTGTCTCCCCCTCTCCCTCCATCTTCCTCTCCCTCCCCCCCCTCTTTCTCCCAACTCTATTAAAAATCTTTCACACTAAGAGTAAACATCCTTTGCTTTTGTGCATGCAGATAGTAGGACCCATTGTAGAGTGAGAGTCTTGAGATCTCTGGGTAACTCCTTTATCACATACTAACAGGAATAGTAGACTGGGTGCTATAAAGGCAACAAAGAAAATCTTAGAAATCTGTGGTTCTGTTTCTATCAAGTAAAATATCTGAATTGCCATCAAGTAAAATATTTGAAAAGCATTTAGGATTTGCGGGGGGTTTTGTTTGTTTTTGGTGGGAAAAAAACTGATATTCAGGAAGTGCTTTCCACACTTTGCCAACTTCATGCCATGTTAGCAACTGCCAAAGTAAAAGGTACAATCATTATCTGAACTGGATAAGAAAGGAAAAAAACATGACCATGTTCACATACAGGATTCCTTAAGCCTTGCCTACAGCGAAGTATACAATAAGCCTTCATTTAATATCATCAAAAGGCTCTTGGAAACTACACCTTTAACAGAAACAGCAGCAGGTCAAGACACAAGATGGGAACCAACCCTGGAGAGAAAGCATTCACATGCACACCACACAGTCACTCAGACTGGACAATTTAGACACACTGATGAACCTAGTCTGCACATATTTGAATTTGGGAGGAAAGCAGAGAAACTAACACACAAGTGGGAAGGAACATGAAATGCTACACAGTGACCCTGAATGGGGATCAATTATTCTTTTCCTGAATATTATACTGAAGATCTACCATAGCTGTGATCTACCATAGCTGTGATCCCTCGTGGTGAGGAATGACGAAGTTCTCTGCAATCCGGCAACAATCCTGGATCCTTACTATACTGGTAGCCACACCAGTGAGCAAAATATCCTGTTCCTTCTTCTAGCTCTGCAACCTCTTCTCTAATATATGAACTCAAGTTTAACATGACAGTGCCTTGCCGTGTCTATAGGGCTCAACAAACACTGCTGGCTCTCACTGAAGAGCAGTGCCAAGGAGAGGGGAGGTACGTTCTGTGAAAACTCCTGCTCTATACACCAGTACATAATATCTACCCCATAATATCTAGCCCAGAATAGGCATGAAATGACCACATGCTGATGGACAGATGTGCCTCTTGAAAGAAAGTTTGAAATACAACCCAGAAATATGGCTGGTGAACAGCACCTTGCCAAGGGACGGCTCAATCAATGATGTTCTTATAAAGTCCTAAAAGCTGGGCTCAAAGATGACCTCAAACACCATCTCTTCCTCTATAAACTATCACTGCTGGGTAGATTGAAGAAACAGCTAGGGCAAGGTGAAAAGAGCACAGGACTGGGAATAAGATGACCTAGTTTCAAATTCTAAATCCATCACTTAATAGCTATGACCTGGGGCAAGTCATTTTAACCTCTCAGTTCTCCTCAAGTGTAACCAGGGAATACTACTCACTTCACAGTCTAGTTGTATTCAGAAATGAGGCCGAGTCTGTGAAAGCACCTGGAGGCAAGAAGAAGAAAAAAAGGAAAGGGAGGCAGTGCCGGGCAAAGGTAATGTTCCATCTCTGGAAACTGAAAGCAGAACTTTCCATAGATGGCTCCCTAGAAGAGCAGCTGTGAGAGTGTACTTGGGAGACTACAAGGGATTGACAAGGCCTTATGACAGTTGGGGTTTGAAGGCTCTGAATTAAAGAGATCCTGGTCTGCCCTCATCTGGCAGGGTCTGATTTCGTTCCCTCATTCCTCACAGGAGAAATTATTCATTTACTGAGGGGGATGGTAATTTGGAAGCAACTGCTTAAAATGGTTTCCCTTATAAATTTAATGTTCTAATATGACAAAGCTGCTGTTGGACTTTGGGGAGAGGGGTGAGAGGGGACTTACTGATTTTTTTGTGTTTATATTTCTTATGAAAGCTTTTAACTTTGTGGTTGTGCCACAGGGCAGTTACTGTAAAGGGTCCCCTTATAAGCATTAGAACAATTTCTGTAATTAATTTGCTTTTTATATTGTTACTGCTCTTGGCTTCTTTTACATTTACAGCAAATAATTGGCCCTTTTTCATATATCTCACTTTTAACAAGAAGAAAAATAGATAATTTCCTGCCCCACCCTAAACAAACCCTGAAAAAGAACAGGTTTTCTAGGTAGTACCCAGTTATAATCTGAGACCTTCCCCTGGGAAGGGTTAACCTATTTGACTTAATACAAGCAGGTCAGAAAGAAGAAAATAAGGAAAGCTGGAGAATTCTGACACTACTGTTTGGGATTCTGGGTCACCACTATTTGAGTAACTATGATATTTCAAGTCAAACTGCAGTTTCCCTGAGACTTAGTTTCCCTAATAATACAGATTACCAAACTTTCTCTCCAAGGATTCTATAAGTAGCATTCTTTGGTAAACATAATACAGAAATAAAAGATATAAAAATCACCATTTAAAATGTCACACAGATAACATACATTCGAGGATATAAGCAAATTTGAATAAAGATCACAAAGTATTTTTTATGAAAATAGTGCACCCGAATGGTTCAATTGTCATAACTCATACTGTCATCATAGAACATATAAACACCACTGATGGAATTATGTGCAAATGTGAGGAAAAATTGCTCTAAACCAAGTGCTCTAAACCATTGCGACACATTGTTTTCATGGTGACAAGTTAAGCTTCTGGTGTTCTAAATGATGTAAATTGTGAAAACATCACAGCTCCAAACAAGGTATAGTTCTTTCTACAAATACAGGAGGCATTTTATCTCCTCTCTTCTTTTGCCAAGCCATATATC
>PVHY01011694.1:0-47009 GCA_004024945.1 Uropsilus gracilis | reverse complement strand
GGAGAGCATCTGGATTCTGGACCTCAACAAGTCTCCCTGCATGAACCATTGCAGTTGGATTCTAGCAGCATGCACACCTCTGGAGCTTGCTACAGGGTTTTCTTAACTTTGTAGAGTTACCCCAAGCCCCTCCTCTTTACTGCCTGGGTATTCAGTAATGTGATGGGGTAACTGAGGTTGTACATGTTTATCTTGTGGTACCTATATAGGTAATCACTTTTTGTTTTAGTAACAGTTTGATCACTTTAAGAGTTTGCTCTGGCTTTACAATTACATTGCATGGTGGCTACCTGTGGCAAAGAAGTCAAAATTTAATTTTTTCTTTCCCTTTGGTCTAGGAGAGAGGACAAGGGCAAGCAGCAGACATCTAAATAATAATGGTAACTAGTGTGCAGAAACTTACAAGTTAATAAAAGGCCCTTGCTCTTTTGTATTAGATTAAATGGTAAAGATTTTTCTCTGGTTTAAGAAAAGCTGGCTGAAAGATTTTAGTGAAAAAAAGAAGGATAATAGAAGGAATAGGAATAGAGACATGTGATAAGAGAAGGAATAGGAATAGAGACATGTGAAGAAGTCACTCCTAGACTTGCACCAAGGACTTGGGGGACAGGGAAAGAGACACATGGGCTAGAAACATAAAGTGACACTTGGAAGAGACATGAGTGAGAGAACCAGGGGGAGGCTGACAATGGGAACCTTTGTTATTATTTGGAGCTTAATTTTTAACCCCTTCTAGATTTGCCTGGTCTCTGCTGTCCCTCTCTTATGGTCTAATGCCAGTAGGTGTCTGACACTTGTGGCAAGCCTTGAGGTCTTAGCAATCCTTTTTGGGACCAGCCCTATTTGTCTGGGCATTTACCAAGATGGTGGTAGGTAGCTTTGGGTGTTTTATTGGGAAAGATATTTTTTTCCTTTCTTCTCTTCATGCACTCTCATTCTCTTAAAATTCTTACACACTAAGAATGTGCTTTGTCTTTATGTGGGTGGAGGGTAGAATCTATTTAGCACATGCAAGTTGGGCAATCCCAGGTACCCCTCAATCTGCTCCATAGACATGAAGAATTCCTGTAATTCTTACAGAAAGTAACATATAGAATCTATTAATAACATTAGACTTTAAAAATATTACAGTCTATACATATATCTTTGTATGTAGTAAAATAAAATACTACAGATATAACAAATGTGTGCTCTTCTACCAACCCCTCCCCAAATAAATGATAACCTGAAATACCTCTATATACTTCCAATGCTTATACATACAGCAATATGCAGTCAAGGTGATAGCTAACACTTTAAAAATCATCTTTGTGACCAGGCATAACTGAAATTAAAATATAACAAATTGGTAGAAGTGTTTTGCAGTGCAATGAAGCAATAAAAATTAGTATCTCAATATAAAAAGAATTATACAGATTTAGAAAAATGAGCACAGTAAAAAGATAGGCAGCATTTGGAAATGTTCTCAGCACTCCCAGAAGGAAAGTCTCTGCAGTATGTGGGTCTTACCTGCATGAATGTGGGAGGGCAGCTGCTCAGAAACTCCACGAATAACAACTCAACAAGGTATCAAATCTGGCATTTCATCATCCAAGCCATCAATCTACATTATTTTTCCTGTTTGTGCAGGAAAGAATTCAATTCTGATGAACAAAATTCTTTAAGATTTCAAATTCAAGGGAAATTAATCTCTAACAGTCTTCTAAAATATATCGGCCTGGGATCTCTTGAAAAGGACTCTGGGTTAATTAGTTCCTAAGGTAATTTGATGATTACCTCTGTTTAATAATTAAATATGCTTTGTTTTTTCAATAAAATGGGTATAACTATGCTGCTATCTTTTCACATGATTGGCTGATGTAAAACTAAATTCTAAATTCTATAATTTTTGAATGTTTTAATGGAAAATAGCTACATATGCTTCTAGTATATTCCTATTTATAAAGGGATCTTAATAATGAAGCCACAACAATAGCATAAAACTGATTAATAAAAATTTCAGAATTAAAATATGAATACATAGGTGAGGAAGTATAACATTTTCTGACAAGTGCTAGATATATATATATATATATATATATATATATGTCTACACACACACACATAAATATTCTTTTAAAAAGGCAATAATGGCTGTTGCAACACTTTCTCTTCTCTCATTCTCTCTCTCCCCATTTGTCTCTCTCCTCTCTTCCCCAACCCCATCCACCATTCCATGAAAACTCTTCAGATGAAGGATTAAAAAATAATTAAGAGAGTATAAAAGAAAGATTCCCCTCCCCCAAAACACAAATGGATATATATATATATATCCATTTGTGTTTATATATATATGTATATATATGTATATATATGTATATATGTATATATATGTATATATATATATGTATATATATATATCCATGTGTGTATATATATATATATATATATATATATATATTACCTTTCCATATAAAGGTAAAATTTAAATTAAAAGGGAAAGAAGGGTAATAATTGGCAAAAAGTTCTTCTTTGGTTATAGTTATTTGCTATGGCTAAACCATACTCATGAACAGTTTAGCCATACTCTTGAACAGTTATCTTCATAAAACTATTGCTTTAAAATGACAAATTCCTGTGTATTTAGCCAGGTTTGTAGCTGTCTGAGGGGATGGAAGGGAATGTCTCTGGAGGATGAAAAGAGAGGAAGGGTAGCACAGAGACTGCTGACTGGAAACAGTTCTAAAAGACAGTGAAAGGAGAAGGGAGAGGAAAGTCAATAGGGTTGAAAGAGTGTAGCACAGCATAAAGAACACGTACGTGAGCAGGCCATGGGCAGTACCAAGTCAAACCAAAGACTCTGGTCTTCCATGCAGTGTTCTTGGTCCTGATTCGGAATAAATCTGCATATTGAGTAATGGGAGCATTTCAGGGAATTGAATAGCCTTTATGGATACCAAACTCAGCAGAGGATGGGAGTGAATCAAAATTTTGTATTGAGACTATTCAGCTATGGCACACTGACTCTGTAATGTTCTCTGACAATTACCTAGTATCCACAACTGTCTGTCATTGTCCCTCTGAAGTATGGACAGGACCTGTAACTTGCTTCTGGTCATGGATTATGGCAATTGTGATGGATATTACCTTTGTGATTAGATTAGATAGTAAAAAACATGCTCTTCCCAGCTGACTCCCTTACTGGCTTTCATAAAATTATCATATTTAGAAGGTAATTTCCATGGCAAGGAATTAGGGTGACCTAATAAAATAGGGTGACTTTCCCAATTAAAAGTTGAAGAGGGGAGAGAAAGTAGAGTGTAGGCGCAGAGGAGAGTGGGGGAGAAGGTGAAGGAAGAGTGTGGGCCTTTTTGTTGGCGGGAAAACTATGGTGACTCAACTGTGGGGAGAAATCCTATATTATGAAAACCTAAATATGACTGTTAAAAATTAAATAAAGGAATTCAATTCATTTAAATTGTGACTCTTAATGAACATTTGAGAGACTGAGATCCTGCTACCAACCATGTGAACTTGGCAGTGGAAGCTTTGTGAAAGACTACTTAGAAGATTCAACCAAGGCATGCGCAGATATTAAGCCACATGAAATTCAAAATAATAAATAATTTCACATTCAATATATTCCCGATAACTTGCTACCTAACAGTAGAAACCTGATAAGGCATGCAAGAAATTGTAGAGACATAGGTTTCTGAAGTTTTAGGTATATAAAGTTTTGAGACTTGATTTAATTTACTTTTAAAATCAATTTTGTTATATATATGCATGTATACATTTACACATCACAGCATATATAAAAAGTTTATATAATATATAATAAAGTTTAATGATCACTATATACATATATATAGTGTCTATATAGTGATCATTAAACTTTATTATATTGCCTATTACTGTTTTTTTCTTCATTCCAATCCTCAACCAAAGATTTGTTGGCTCACTAGTAACTAAAATCTGAACAAAGCATCTGGAACATAGTTGTTCAAAACAGTATCTACCATTTCATCATTGGGAAAACATTCAAAATCAAGTTTTTTATGCAACTTACTATTGGTATAATCTTTCTTTTCCTGTAGTTCACTTTGATGTACTATAGTACCATCTCCTCTCCCTTAATTGCCCTTATGTTCCACAATAAATTGACTTTAACAGCATGAAAACCTTAGATGTCTTAGTAGTCTGAGTATGTAGTAAAAAGTCTACAGATATAAATTATTATTGGACAATAAAAAATGACCTATTCACACCATGACTTTAATCTGATGATTATGTAGCAAATATTCAGAGAGCTAGGACTTCTGGGTTCTATGTGTTAAATGTTGGACTGACATTTTTATTCTTAAAAATCCAAATTTGATCCAATGTACTGAATACAATGTGCTGCTTCCAGTTCAACAAAATATCCTGCAATATAGGGAAATGAGTCACTCATAGGAAGATCTGGCATTCTCTTTGCAGAGCAAAACCATTCTTTTATCTCCAATAGCAGGTGTTAATGTAAATTCACTGCACACTTTTGGAAAGGGGGAAGATGCTAAAGGTTTGGGCTGTTTGCAAATCGCCTGCTATTGTACCTCTTTAAACTACTCTCTTTGACTGCATGAGGCTTTGATAGCTCATCTAGTTGCAATAGCATGAGTGTAATGCTGCAGGCATGAGGTGATTGGGGGCAGTGTGTTATTGACAGAATCTCCTGAATGATGATTTATTATGAACATCAATGGGAACAACACTTGTTCTTTCTAAAAGGCCTGTTTGTTCCTCTTGCCTCACCTGGGAGGAGCTCACTGCCCAGGACTGAGCCACTGTTTGTACTCTGTTATTTAGCCTTTTCTACACCTGCTGCATTTTTACATGGGTTGGTGATTTTTCTGGTCTCTGTTTTGGTGACTTACCATTTAGAATTGTGATATGCCCAGAAATATTTGAAAGCTGGACCATATGGCATTAAATACATAAAACAAACAAGATAGTGTTGCCAGGCTTAAAAACAAACAAACAAACAAACAAACAAACAAACAAACAAAAAACCCAGTTCTCCTTTGGTTCCTAGTTGGTTTCCCAAAAAGAATAGAAATGCTTATAGTATGAGTGTATTCATGCAAAATTTATGCTGGTAAATAAAGAATCTTATGCATTATGTGTATTACAGGCAGGTGAAACTGATTATTATAGGCTAAATAATACTGGGAGCACTACTTACCTTGGCTAATTCTAGGTGTTTCATGCATCAGTTTATCTTGGTTCATCCTCTGCCTTTGTGAATGTATTCTTCTCATCTTTAACCAGTTACATAAATATTTTCAAAACTGTTATCCTAGGGACTCAAGTAGGATCTCAATTTTAAGTAAATGAAGATTTTGTTTATTCGAATTTTAATAATAAAACAAAATTTAATATTTAAAGTGTTATCTCAAACCAGTAAAAGAGACAATCTTAATGTAGAATTTAGACAGTGCTTTAAACTATAAGATAGGCCCTGTACAAAATCGGGTTATGAAGCACATATATAAGTTTCCTTTTTTACTTTATACTTCCAGCAAATTAGAGCCTTCTAAATCACATCACAGTCCAAAAAAAAAATTCCAACAACACATCAATGTCTTCCTTGAGAAGTGTTAAGCATTCAGGTGTGATAATGACAGAGGGTTATACAATAATTTCTCCTTCAACTGACATACAAAAGTTTTGCCAAATGCAAGTTTAAAGACATTTCATTTTTAAAATAACCTAGAAATTGTTGATTGAAAGTAGTAAAAAATATCTCTAATTTGCTATTTGGTAGACATGATCTCTGTAAAATGTCTTCCTGTTTCTTCAGCATTTCAGTAAGTTTTTGAGTACATTCTAAACAACCAAAATGATCAGTGCAGAAGAGTCAAACCGTAGAACACGTATTACTGAGACATGTAACTTTGGCAAATGGCTTAAATTTATAGAAAAAGCAATTTATAATATCATCATCCTTGTCAGAAATTCTCTTCAGCCTCTAACATAGCTCAATAGATAAAATCGCAGTCTTGTTCTCTTGTCCATATTTTGTGTATTTTGATCATATGTATAATGTTCAGTTTTTACAGACATTAAATCAAGATTCAGCACAAATTGCTGACTATCAAACTCTTAATTGTGAGTCAGATATACCTTTACTGACACCAAAGAACAACTTCTAAATACAAAGCAATAATCTTTCTTTATACATACATAGTTTATGTCCCATTAATTTTTTTCCCAATCTCCATCATGACAAAATTAACCAGAAAACTAGCTTTTATCTCCTTGCATGGGTTATAAGTGATGAATGGAAGAACTTATCAAATACTTCTTTTCTACATATGCACCATTCACAGGGCAATACCTAACTCAACTTGCAAAAGGCATTGCTTTTTCACAAATGTGATGTCAAATATGTATTCAAGACAGGTGATCAGACCTATGCTGCTTTATGCGTGGGTATTATTAAAATATGCAGAGGAGTTGTTTGATTAAAACTCCAATTTTCTCACAAACATATTACCCCCTGAGGACTGGACATTTGCGGGGTTAGTCTGTCCCTTTCTAAGGAAAATGGGTTAAAGTCAGGCTTGTTTTCACCTTTCACATGGGAAAGCCCATAATGTGGACTTCACAACAGATGGATGTTACATTTGCAACAGTGTATCTGTTGTATTTAACAATGTCAAGGAAACTTAGGAGGGGAGGAATAGCTATTTAGCCTCTCTGAGAGTTAGAAGTCTTTCTTTCTGCCTTCCTGTATATATGATGTTCCCTGTCTTAGAATAGAAGTATATTGGATATAAAATAAAGGATCTGAGAATCTTCTTTTGTTGTTGCAATCAACAAGAATCCACAAGGTCTGGCATGGTGGCACAAGTGGCATAGTCACTGTTATGATTCAACACAGACAGATATGGAGCCATCCGAGAACTAGGAAGACATTGACGGTGGCCAACCACGAGCAGGTGGTACTTGGTGGTCAATGTCTTGTCATGGTGGACACGTCCTCATCAATGATCAGATATAGACAGATCCCTGTGGCAGGAGGAACGGATCCTGTGTGACATAGGGGGACCTAGTGCAGATGTAGTGGCTGCGAGGTAGCAGGGGCTATAGAAGGAGCAGTGGTTCCTCACAATTGTGCAAGAATCCACGCTGAGAAAGCTATCCAAGGGCCAGGGCTGGGATCCAGGTGTGGAGCTTGAGTTTTCTAGAGAAAGAGACCAGACTGATCCACCACTCTAAGGAGGGCTGACACTTCTTCTTGAGAGGATGAGGAGGCTCACCCAGTGGCGGCAAGGAAGATGAGGTTCCAGACTTGCTTAGTGGTGACACAGAAGATGAAACAACAGTAGCCCATGGACCCAGGAGGTCAGGCTGTCTGGGTCAACTCAGATGATAGAGGTCACCATATAGGTCCATATACCCAAGCGGAACTGGGGGACTTGGGTAAGCAGTTCTATGAGAAACCAAGAGAGCCCTTGGCAGCTTTGCTGCTGTGTTTGTGCCACCCGGGAGTAGATGGAATCATTTGCATGGCACGAGAGTAGAGAGAGTGGCATCAGAGACTCTGCCCCCTTCACTGAGACAGCAGCTGTAGAAGAGCCAGCAGTGTGGCCAGAGTGACCACTCTGTTGGGCTGGATCATGGTACAGTGTGAAAAGTTGGGGCTGAGGTGTGAGATGTGCCAGAAACAGTGAGTAGATGACAAACACACACTGAGCCGGTGCAGATACTGCATGAATGAGGCATGTGCTGGCCGTGTTTAATGTAAACACTTATGACTCTGACAAGGAGTGTACCTGATGGCAGTGAAAACTGGTTTAGCCACCATGGAAGACTGTGTGGAGGACCCTCGAACAATTGGAAGTGGAATTACCATTCGACCCAGCAATCCCACTACTAGGAATCTACCCAGAGGACATGAAAACACTAATTCAAAATCTACCCAGAGAACATGAAAACACTGTACGCGCATGTTTATGGCAGCTTTGTTTAAAATTGCCAAGATTTGGAAACAAACCAAATGCCCCAAAACCGATGATTGGCCAAAAAAAAGTGGTACATATACACGATGGAATACTATGCATCAATCAAGGAGGACAAACACATGTCATTCACAGAAACATGGATGGAACTAGAAAGATTCATATTAGCAGAAATAAGCCAAAAAGGAAAAGGAAAATGTAGGATGGTCTCACTTATATGATGGATATAGGGAAAAACAAACAAACGAATAAGAAAAAATAAAAACAACCAATGGGACTGAACAAAGGAGTGAGAAAGGAGGAGGGGGGAGAAGGCAGGGGAGGCAAAGGGCACAAAAGATTAGGATGGTTAACAGGTGTTAGCGAAGTGGGAAAGCCCCGGGGTACACAATAATGCAATAATTTAATATAAATATAAATACACATATAAATGCAAATTTAAAAATATTTAAATTAAATTTAAAAAAATCACAGAGCTAGTTGACATTCTCTGTGCATATATCTTCTATCCTATTCCCCATTATACATTCCCAGAAATAATAATCAGTACACTGGATCTGATGCTTGCCATTCCAGTGATACTTGAATCTTTTAAATCACACATCAGTAAATAATATATTATTTTGCATGGTTACAATTTCATAATTACGGCATTGTAAAATGTATACCTATCTATGTAACTTGCTTTCTTCCCACAAAAATTTTTTTCCTAAATAGGATAGTGGAGAACATCCCCATTTGTTACTTCTAATATTGTATCCAAATTTCAAGTTGTCTTAAAGTTTTAAAACTTGTAATAGGAGATTTATCTCTTGCTTCTAGGAGGACAAATGAGTATCAGTGTTCCCCTTGCACAGTTTCTTAACTGAAAATAATCAAAATGACAAAATGGCACCTTTAGGATAACATATTCTGCATCCCTTCTATAGTATTTCTATGAATAGTGATCATTATTCTTATGAAATACTTGGGAACCCTCCCATTTTTGGAAAACCTCCAATGAACAACCTGGTAGATCAAAACCACCTGTTACTGGTCTTTCTAAGAGACATTAATCTAAATATTTATGATCATCTTTCCTTAACTTATTGCTTTATAAATTCTCTCTGGGTTACCCATTTACTATCATGACTGCAATAGTCATCTATAAAATGACAATTATAAAATCATATATCATGTAAATGATATAAAAAGTCTACCCCTCAATCCCCAATCTTTAGTTAGATAATATTATTTTTATTTCTCACTGAATTTTTAAAATTCTCATGCCATGTACTAGATGAACTCATTATCTCTGCTAACCCCATTAGCTACTCTTATTTCTGATGGTTAACATAGCTCATACAATTACTGAACAAAGTATTCTAGTTTATTTTCCTGTTCATTTGTATTTT
This sequence comes from Uropsilus gracilis, assembly GCA_004024945.1. NCBI lineage: Eukaryota > Metazoa > Chordata > Mammalia > Eulipotyphla > Talpidae > Uropsilus > Uropsilus gracilis. The sequence continues at coordinate 37,630 of PVHY01011694.1, read as the reverse complement.
AACTTTTAGTATTATTTTCAATTTGCTTTATTGCAAAAAAAAAAAAGGAAAAAAAAAAACACTAAACTACTTTTCCTTGGTGTGAAGATTGACTAATAATGAACAAAATATTGAGTGTACCACGGTCAGTCATCCATATTGCATTTGTTTGTCAGTAGGAAGTGACAAATGTGTGTAAATGTGGCTGTCACACATAAAAGCCAAACCAGGCACCATGCCAATCCACATATGAAATTGTATTTTATTATTCAGATAAAAATATATATTAAGGAGCTCTCCAAAAATGTCTTCCCATCTATATGGTGTCTATTATCAATGCCTATCCATTTTAGGACATGATTATCACACAGAGTTCCAACTACTACAAGCATCTGCCACTCACTGCCTGGGGGCTTTCTCTGGTCACTGGAGCCTGTATGGCCTCCATATGGGGAACACAGAGAAGTGCCAAATAATTCATGTTCCCAGGGGCAACTTTTAATCAGAAACTGATGGGAGTTGGTGAATAATTATATTCTAGCCCCTGATTTAAGATATGTCTGAGACATAGTTTACATTGTCTCTTAGAGTTCCCCAGTGGACTGAACACCAGCTGTATATAGTAGTAACCTACTCAATAACACATTCCTTTATCCCACCCTTTCCTTCCCTGTCTCACCTCCCTCATTCCTTACTGGATCATTTGCCTAAAGGGTTGTATTCCCTTTTGTCTGTCTTAGGGTCACTGATCAGGGGACACCAGTGTAAGTCAGTGCACTCATGTATCAATTTGTGTTTTCTTGGGGGGTGTATATACCACACTTTTGAAGTCAGGATTTTATAAGATAAAATCTATTTCACTCATTTCAAGTGAAAGGGTCTCAAGATCTGAAATTTTCCTATACCTATTATTTCTCAATATCCTTTCCTCAATATGGTACAAATACAGACAATACCTTTTAATTCAACAAAGTCTCATTCTCTTTCTTGGGTCTAGAACAAAATGTATTTTTTAGTATAGAATGATTAATGATAGATAAATCAATGAAATGACTAAAGATATATCTAAAACACCACTGAAATAGATTTAATTACTTAGGATCTTTTTATATCACAGTCTCACCTGTAGCATAATATTTTTATATAAATTTTGCAAGTTCTGAAATAAGGAGATGTGAATGACTTGTAGAAAGCATAAAATCAATTTTATAAAAGGTACAATTTCATTAGTGAAGCTATAATCTCAACTAAAACAAAGCATTTTTTTTTCTCTTCAAGAATTTGACAAAGAGATAGGCCAATATAGAAGAATTGTATATTTTTAAATAAATCATTTTCACTGTAAAAGTCTTATAAGAAGTCATGACTTTTGTGAAGGAATTTCTAGTAGTACTCCTAACTTCTTCACTAAACTTCTTCAGTAATCTATCACCAAAAGGATCTCTCGTTTCCCCACAACAGTGAATAACATACATAGTGTCACCAGAATTGGCAGTTTTAATTTTAAGCACTGTACTCCTATCTACCATAGTTATCATATTAAACAACGGATGCTTTTTTTATGCTATACAAAGACAAGTTTATGTTTTATACCTCAAACTTACAGCAGGTGCAGGAAACAACCACCAATTGTCACGCTGAAGTAATGCCTACCACAACACAAGCAAATGGGGAATGGGAAACAAGTTCAGGAAAAAAAAAAAAAAAAAAGCAGTGAGCAGTAAAAGAAATCATCCATTATCACAGCAGTCTTAAAGTTGTGCACAAAAAAATAGTTTGTTTTTTTTTAGTTTAAAACATACCACTGTTTCATTTTGCAACGTAATTTAGAAAGGCAGAAATGAAAAAATAAAGTTGCAGTGTGTATTATGTAAAAGATCAAAATAAATGTTGTGTGCTGACCTTTTGGATGTTTCTTTTACATAATTCCATCCCCCATACTTTTCTCTATTTCAGTTTCAGGTATATGTAACAGAAAATATCCCTTCAAAATATAAAATATGCAAACACTTTGGAAGTGTAGTTTCTGCAGAGCATGATATTGTCATAATCTTTCACAAATTAAATTCTAAAGATTAAAAAGAACTTAGGACTGAGAGAAAGAGGAAAGTTGTGCTCTAGGGAAAAAACTGCCTCTTTGAGAATCTGCTTTTATTGTGTATTAATAACCTGATTTCTCTACATGCGCTACTCTTCCTCTCTTCATTCTTTTCAGTCTCTGCCGAGTTTTGGCTTTTGAGCAAAACAACTTCATAATGATTAATATAAACAAATGTGCTCACAGAGGTTTTTTTTTTTTTTTTTTTTTTTTTTTTTTTTTTTTTTCCCAAAGTCTGCCATGAGAAAAATCCAAAGGATTGGCAACTGGGAGTGAGTTTGGAATCTTTAGACTCACCTGTCTTTCACAAAACAACAAAATGTACCTCTATCCCATCGCTGCCAAATAAATTCACTTCAGGCAGTAGGTATTTCAATAGATGATTATAAACTGGATGGATTAGATGCCAGAGTCACTATGCTAAGAAGTCCAGATGGAAACACAGATCAAAACACGGAATGACTAGAAGGCATGGTAAAAAGTACAGGCAGAGGAGGGATCTGCCTGCTTTTCTTACAATACCATCAAAGATGTAGAAGTCTTTGAACTTTGAAGAAAAAATCTAGACCCCCCCCAAAAAAAAATAGAAACAAAGAACAAGATTTATTACTGCAGGTTCTGTCTATATTTCCCCCTTCAACGTGCATTGACATTTTCGTGAAACTATACTTCAAATTCCATTATAACTAAATGTTAGATGACTGATTAAAATTTAAGTTAAAATTTAGAATCTTCATTCTCCATTTTAACAGTTTAGATTCTTTTAGATAATAGAGTCTACTTTCTCTTCAATATTTTTGGAGTAAAATGTTGAAGTATCAAAAGCACCAAACTAAAGAGCACAACTTTGAGCAGGAGGGAAAGGAGAGGGGGGGGGATGGAGGGGAGGGGGAATAAATCCTGGGGATTACAATGTTGTGAAATTTATATATAAATAAAAAATTAAAAAAAATATCTCTCAACATCAGACAACAGATGAGAGGAGTACAGCAATTACGAAATTCAAAGTAGAGTCAAAAAAATACATCCATGTAAATGTCCAACAAACTGATAGTGACAGATGACATTAATATACTGCCATCTCACAGCATCATAAAAAAAAGCATATTGTTCTTATGGATTGAAAACAAAAATGCAATTGTATTTAGAGAATTCTAATGGTCAGCTAATATTTGCCACCATAATCCCTTTACCACCTAGCAGGAAGCCAAGTAGCGTTAATCTTACACAAAAACAATGGTTCTATTATCTTTGTTGTCTCTGGTATTGTGAAGCAGATTCCAACAGATGTTTCCATTTCTGTTGTTATGCACAGCACAGACTTCTGCATAAACCATGGCATCAAGCACTCTGTATTTGCATTGATGTTTTTCTTTTGACTCTTTGATTGGAATGATATTATTATTATTATGCTCACTTAGTATTTATTGAGCACCCACATGAGTGCATTGCACAGCTGCCTAACACAAAAAGACAACCCCAGTGCTATGCAGAGATTTGATTTTTTAAAAATAACAAAACTCCCTTTACTCACATTAAATCGCTTATTACCTAATAAATGTTTTATTTGTTTTAGTCTTGCATGGTTACCTATTTTACAAAATTAGATCAATTTTTAATGACTCCATTAAATTGCAATATCTTCATTCAGAAAACGGACCAAATAAAATCCATTCTTTAGGTAGTTAAAAAGCATGAAAATAAAACCTGGCAGAATGCTCAGTCATTTCTGTGAGTATGATTGCAGACAGAAGTAAAGAAAGAGGCATGTAGTTAAAATCCAGATGTTTGAATTTTTAAGAAAATGTTTTTTCTTCCCTGGGGAGCATATTTTTAAGATTAAAAAAAAAATCACAGGGCAGATATCATTAGAAACATTTTCAAAGAACCATGTCCCACACAACAACAATCACACATTTTTATCACATCAGGTCTTGGGGAACATCCTAAAAACTACAGATTCAGAGAATTCCTGTATGCAGGAAATTAAGATTTTATCAGAAGTTGGGACATCATTAGTAAATTTAACTTAACCATTGTCAGTTTTGACTTCTAGGTACATTCTTAGTCTTTGCAGCTGCTTATTCCTGTATTCCTGTGTTTGACAGTTTAGGATGCATCTTTTTGTACACACAGACAAGTACAGAATTTGTCTTAGGCACGCTTATGCTAGTGGTAGGAAGACAAACTTGACCAAAACTTTTAGTTTGGGATTATTTATATACCTTCATATGTTCATATTATCTATTAAACTAGAAATCCAACATCATTTGTTCATTGAAGAGTTTATTTATTCTGTTATTCCCAACAGCATTTATTGAATACTTGCTGTGTATCTGTTACTGAATCAATTGCTAGAGATTCATGGTGAAAAATATAATAGTAAAACAAATAAACCAACAGCATGTTGTTTCACCTTCCTGAAACTTATAGTCTAATAGAAAAAGTGTAACTTAAATTAAAAATAAGCATAAAGAACTCTAAGCGCTGATAGAAGCAATAAAGGAAAAATATGACATTGGCATTTAAGTGTAATATTAGGAGGGGTACCCAATATCGACTAAATCAACATGCCTCTCCAAAGCAGAAGTTTCTCAAACTCGACCACTCTTCCTCCAGCTGATGTGTTCTATTCCTATTACTATTATCCTGTTTGCCCTCAGTAAGATCAAGTTGATTTTATCTTATACTGTCTTCCAGATTTATCAGTCCCTTTATAGTCACTTTCCTAATTAGCCTGCTTAGATTTCAAGGGGTCTTCCTTCAGCATCCCTTTGCCAATACCTTAAACTCCCTGATCCTTTGTCTTCTGGTTGTGTCCCAGTAGTGAGCTCACTCAGAACCTTTCCTCACACCCTTGTCAGCTCTGGAGTTTACCTGGAAACTTGGGTCTCTGAGAGCTATGAGATCCAGGTCCATTGCTGCCTAGTGCATTCATGACCTCAACACTCACATGGCTTCTGACAGTTGCCTGCTCAATCTGTTATATCCCAGACCTTCTCATGTGAGTTCAAAATTTTCCTGCACCCATCTACAGTTCATACTTACTTCATCTATTAGTTCAAAAGAAAACCTAGGAACATTAAACCTTTATGTTCCCTCCAAATAAAAATACACACTTGTACAACTGCCCTAATTTCAAACCTTGACTACTTGATACTATCTAGGGCTAGCTACCCTCTCACTCTCACAGGAGTGATCCTAGGTATTAAACGGCCTCCCTCTTGAAATTTTACTTCTTCTCAAAGTGACGCTTTCTCCCTTAATAAAAAAATTATTATAAGTTCAAATATGACAACACGTTCTCTCCCGTGTGATGTTACCTGTTGATGGATGGTCACTTCCTAATTGAAAACTTCTAGGTTGTCATCCCTGACACCTCATTTCTCAGCTACTTTACCAATCTCCACTATACTCACAATACTGCAAGCCAACTCCTTACTTTATATCTCCTGCTGATTCTGTTCCTCTGTGGAGCCGACAGATACATTTGGGACAGGACATTTTAAATACTGAAGTTAGTTTTCCATTCTGCAAATAGCTAAAAGATTTATTATTTTAACTGAAGGAGCATTGTTTTATTTAGCATTATTTGGGTCTCAGATACACCATGTTATAAACAAACATCTATATAGACTGCATTGTGTGTGTTCAATCCAATTTACTCAATTTACCTTCTGGTAACCACTGCCTTATTGTTATGATCCAAGACTTTGTTCCTGTTTTGTTTGTTCATCAGTTTTCTTTATCTTTCGGATATGAGTGAAACTGTCTTTAGGAGATATGAGTGTGTGTCTTTAGAAGAATTTTTAATATCTGAGAGTGACCAGGAAAAGTTCAAGACCTGCTAAATCTTCCTCTTGGGGAAATGGTTATTTCCACTGAATAAAGTTAAAAGAAGGATGGGGAGGGAAAAAAATGAACTTTGCTGTCTAATCACAACACCAACATCAGATGCGCTCGATATGAAGCTGCACTTTCCCTAGCATTCAGTTGTCTCCTGTTCATCCTTCATTTCTTGACTTGTAAGAAAGAGCTGTGAACTTGCAAAAAGTCTGGTATATCCAGAAGGTAAGTCATTCAAAGTGGTGGACCTTGGAGTTTGAGAGGGATGTGGGAGGGGAGCCAGTTCACACAAAACTTTTTGGCCACAACAGGCTTTTACATTTTCTCTGAAGAACTAAGGGAAGCCATTGAAAAATTTTGAGAGAATGAACAATTTAATGTATTTCAAGTTTGAAGATCCGAGCTGTGTGAGGTGGTGAAGGGATTTGAAAAGGTCAAGTCTGAGCTCCTGAGACCTGACAGGAGGTGGTTGTATGAGTCTGGGGAAGATGGTCTTCTAGAAATATATTCCTAAAAAGTGATGATAAGTAGGATGGTCTATTTACAAGGGTGCTCTTCATATATATATATATATATATATATATATATATATATACACATGGATTAGCAGACATCCAAAACAAAGGTCCAGAAAAATAAGTATTATCTCCTTTGGTTATCAGAGAGTCTCCTAAATTACTTATGACCTGGATGAGAATTCTTAACTGACCCCAGCAAATCTAAATTCAATCTTCTCCACTGCTTTTCCCCTAGTCAACTCACTACCTCAAAGAGGATCCTTGCTCTTGGTTTTTCAATGATGTATCAATAATGAGGGGGTATCTGGGAGGGGAGGTGTGCAGAAGGAATGGGAAATGCATTCTTTAGACTCTTTTGTGATAATAGCATGAAGTTGTTCTTCATTGAAATCTATAGTGCTATTTTTGTTAATTTGAAAATAAACTTAAAAAATAAATAGATCAGACATTCTTAAAGAATTAAGAATCATTAAGATGATCAAAAAAACTGATAGCTATATCATGGTATTATGAGAGAAGCCCAGTCCATGTCCTGAGGGTAATAAAGGGTCCTGTTCTCTCTGCACCATCTCTAGCCTTGCATGTAGGCACCCATCAATCTCTGATATAAAAAGATTTGAGCAGACTTGTAAGGCCTGCATTGAGATGGGGATCAAGGTGAAGACTGGGGTGACCATGTGTGTGTCTATAATATAATTTCCAGTGTGAGGCAGAAATGTGAAAGAGAAAGGAGCAATTATAAACCAAGAATAGCAGTCAGTACTCCTACCGCTGCAATAATTCAGTAGTAGAAAACCCGATGTTTTCTGAGACTTTTCAATGTAAATCAGACCTTCTCCTGCTGAGTGTATATATGTTAATGAGGTAACACGATGGAACATATCTTGCATCTCCACTTGTTTTCCTGAATTATAACTTTGAAATATTTAGGTATGTGACTTTCTGCCAGTGTTCCACAACTGTTGGCTATAAACGAATTGCTGACAAGTTAGAAGACTTTGTCTATCAGGTGACCCTTTACTTTCTGCTTCTGGCTTAAGGGGGTAAAATGTTCTTTTACCATATCATTCTTATTGGTTTTCTGGAACCCCCCCTACATACTTGTAATTTATGCTTACAGTAAATGCTTCTCAAAGGACCAACACGAGTGAAGCATCTGTTTCTTACCAGAAACCCGAAGGCACAACGCTTAGTAACCAAAAGTTAAAACATGATTATATAGCATGATTACAGAGCAACAATTTCAATTTATGCATAAACTCTGACTTAAGTAGCAATGAGTTACTGACATAATTATGTATTGAACCTGTTCTAACTAGATCATTAAGCAAAGTAACCCAGTTATGAACCACCTTGGTCTCTTTAGTACTAAGAAAGAGACCTCAGTTTCTTTCTAAAGAGGATATTTAGTCTGTGCAGCTTTTCATTACCCACAGGAATCTCATATAGAAATTGTCCTTTCTGTCCTAAGAGACAAGGCAGACAGAACTCCTTAAAAATCCCTTTAACTGCCACTTGTTCCATGGTTACCAAATAAAATTTACTGTCCTGCTTTCTGCTCCCTGTGCACAAAACTCTGTGGCCCTTGGTGATTGGGGGGATTTGATAGATGATTTTCCCTCCTAAAATAGACCTTGGAGTTAAGGAGACCTTATCTGTTTTAGCTTTTACTGAAACATATGTATTCATACAGATAAATAAATATCTGTCAGAATATATGAAAAATTTCACAAAATTTCTTTGGTTAGCTATAATAGATAATGTGTACTATGTAACATATAACCTGTAATATATAATGCATATAACTTTTGTTTTCTGTTGCACAATTTTATGTTTTCCTGAATTAAAAGTGCTTATATTTATAATTCAACACAATGTTTTAAATTAAAAATTATTTTAAAAGTTCTGAATGTCTTAGAAATCCATATGAATATAAGCAAACTTAAAGCAAGACAGTCCAAGAAACTTCAACATTCTTCAAAAGAAAATGTAGTTTGCTATTTTGATAGTGTAAAACTAAAAGATATATATATCTTTTATATATATATATATATCTTTTAAATATATATATATCTTAGTTATTACAAACTATATACATATATTAGTTTGTAATAACTAAGACCTGGCCATGTGTTTATAGTAAGCATTTTGTGATTTTACATGTTAGAAAACTTTGAGATTTGTCTAGGTTTTTAATCAGGAAGATGGGTTCTTAAGTGTTTCCAAAACATTTAAGAATTTGCCCTTAAGTAATTTGTTGCATTATGCAAGAAGCTACTGAATGTTCCTTAGAGACCATATATTGTTTATGCTGCTGCAAGCCTAGAAATGAGTGGATAAGATTTGTGATTTCTTAGATTTTATATAGCCAGGAGAAGAAATAATAAATAAGTAAACAGGGAAATAACTAAGATCAGTTCATATGGCGGTATGTACTATTAAGGCAAAAAAAAAATCAAAATATAAAAGAAAGGGAGAAAAAAAATGCTATCAACCAAGTCCTCTTAAAGAGGAGACATGACTGAGGTCAAAATAGTAAGGATAGTTTCAATATAAGAAATTATATATTCAAAATTTCTTACAGGAAAATATATGTGCTTTTTTCTTCCAGGCATGTAAAGAACAGGGAATAGGAAGTTCAGATGAGGTGGTGTCTAGAACTAATTCATATATGACTTTGAAGTCTGTAAATGGAGCTTTGAAATCTCAAGTCTCTCGCAGTGTGTCAAAGATTTGACAAAGGATACTTGTAAAGATGACCTGTAAGCTCTGAGGTACCACCAAGAGCATCTTTACATGTGATCCTCTTCAGTGGGAAAAGCACCAGTGATTCACAAAGATAGCATTGGGGGAAGGAGATTGTATTGTATGTATTTATGTCTGCAGGAAAGAGTTTTAGCACTTCAGTGAGGTTGCACAAGTTGTTTTATGGGATGTAATTGTTATCTACCAGTGTGGTTAATGGTTTGGATAAAAATATGACAGATGACAGATTCCACAAGGGCACTGAATGGGTTACATGCAATAAAGTGAGCCAGACTGACTTATGGGTGTTATTGCCCCAGGAGTGGATTTATTTCCAGCATTATGCTCAAGTCTCATGCACAAATATGTGAATGGATTAATTAACTATTTCATAAAGATTTTCCTTTTATACATTGGTATGAATCATACCACTACTCCTTTAACAGATTTTCCCCAGGAGCCACATTTGAATTCAAGCAGGGTTATTTTAGAATAAGGAAAACTCCTTCAACTTACAGCCCAGATGAAATGATAAAGGGGGAAGCACAGTTCACTATTTTATCCCTATTTTTCCTCCATGCTCCTTTATTTCCACTTTGTAACTAGGCAAGACTTGATCGATAAGTATAATAAAGGATATGGGTAGTTTAAGAAAATAAGGCAAGCTAATAGGAATAAAACTGACCATTTTTCATTTTCATAAGTCTTGAAATACATTTAGGATGCTATTGCTGTGGCCCCTTGGACACGGCCAGTTTCTTTGCAATTGGTTCTAGATTAATGTTCTGTTCTGCTTGCTAAGCAAATATTTATAAAGATACAGTGATTTTCATGCATTGATACATCATCTTTTTTGATAGGCATATCTAACATGTATATTTTTTTTATTTAAAGGCAGAAAAATTTGAAAAGGACTAATTATATCCTACATTATCATTTGATGGCACAGTATCAACAGTCTATTTTAAATGACAAGCAATTTGTTGAAGAAATACTGCCACTTGGAAGTGCCAGTTTAAAATTAAATCAAATAATGTCTATGAGACTATTACTATTTAAAAATCAAAAGGGAGTGATACCAGGTTTTTGTGAAAGGAATGACAAGTTATGTAGAGGAAAGGAACAGAGTCTATGAATTTTTATAAGAAAGCAATTATCACATGGATTTCCAGAATCATTAGCTGTTCCATGTGCCCTTAGAAAGCTTATGACTAAGAGTGACCATTAGAAAGTACAATAAATGAGTAACTGAAATGATTAACCTTGCTTCTCTTATCACTGAATATTGTGCGAAAGACTCCAGAAAAACAATCTCCTTTATTCCTGGCCAGGTTTTAATCGGGATGCATGGGAATGGTACGAGATCTGCTACTATTCAATTGTTTGACCTTGAGTCTATCACTTTATCTATCTGAACCATAATTAACTCATGTAAAACAGCATGGCAAAGATGATGCTAAAGACCCTTTTTATTTTGTACTGTAATATGGTATTGCTGCTTTCGCTTTAGGAACTCATACGTAACATTTAAAGAGTATAACTATTAGCTTAAAGAATTCTAGAGTGCCTAGAAGCAGTGATACCTACACTACTTTGCTGGGACTGCTAGAACAATATACCATAACCTGGGTGACTTCCACAACAGATATTTATTTCTCATATCTCTGGAGACTGGGAGCTCATTATCACATGATCAATCTGTGTGCATGCATTCCAGCATCTCCTCTTCTTATGAGGACATCAGTCAAATTAGAGCAGAGCCTCCACCCTCAGGATTTTACTTACCTTCATTATCTTTGAAAAGACTCAGTCTCCAAATTCAGACTCTTTGAGAGTAGGAACTTAAGCATTAGAATTTTGAGGTTCAATAATGATACTTTAATAATAGTAAGGACTATAAGTACTAAGAGAATTACAAAGTTTTTAAGGTTGTTTACAAGTCAATCACATGTAAAAAATATTTGTGATCATATGTGTGTATATGCACATTGTGTGTACATATTTTCATTTACTAGACTTCCATCTTACTAATTGTTTCTTCTGAAATTTCTTGAGTACTGTTTTTTAAATGGGCGTGGCCTGTGGTTATCAAGCTTACAAGTTCAGATTTTTTTTTTTTTTTTTTTTTGAAACTAGTTCTCGCTATTTTTGCCCACAGAACCGTAGGCTTTCGTTGCCCGGGGTACCAGAGACTCAAGCAATTCCCAGCCTCAGCTCCCAGGTAGCTGGGATTACAGGCACGCACCACCATGCCCAGCTATTTTTTGGGAACTAGGTCTCCGCTATGGCCCCAGGCGGGACTCGAACTGCAATCCCAAGCCCCGGCCGCTTCATAGGCTGAAGCTTACAGGCACGAGCCACCGTGCCAGGCAACAAGTCCAGATTTAAAATATCAAAAATAAAAACATGTCAAACCAAAACTTGTAATAGACAATACAGCCCTAAAATTAGCCCTTTATCTGTAATACTGACTATGATCTGGAGGGAATTTCCCTCTATGGAATTTCACTGCTGTTGTAGGGATGAAGCCCTGATGTGTAGCGATCTGATCTGTGCAGGCACTTCAGGAGCAGCCTTGCTCCAGAGCTCTGGACAGGCCATTATTGTTCCTCTGCTCTCAGCACTATCTCTGAGCCTGGAGGCCCCTTCTTAGTTGTTCAGCTTTGGGAGAGGCAATCGCTTTGTTGTCTGTGCGAGTATCATCTGGAGCACTCTCCTCTTCCACTGGGTCTGTGGCTTCGGGTCAATAGTGGGCGTAGGCTATCCTTGTCAGCCTCACAACAAAGAGTCACAAACAGTGGCAAACTCTCTTTTAGTTCAAAGAGGCTTAAAAGAAAGATCTCAGCAGTGTTCTCAAGCCACTTGAGGAAAAAGTCGAGCTTATACACACTTCTGAGAGACCTGCTTTGGGGATACAGGGAAATTTTATTGCCTGCCGGACACTTATATTCCTGGTTGCTTTACAGTAATACACGTGTTAAAAGTCAAGTTGAATGCAGCTCTTCTCCTTCTTTAAGAATCATACAAGAAGGTGATTCCTTTCTACATACATCAGTGATCAAAGGAACTCAATTTTCTGACCAGGATGAGGGGTAGAGTGGAGTATCCACTGAGGAGAGCATTGTTGGGGATGCAAAGGAGGGTAGAGAAAGGGTAGTTACTCCCAAAGTTCAGGCAAAAATCATAAATCCTGTTCACATTGAACTATCTCTCTGGGAATTTGCTTAATTCTGGCAAGTGAGGTTAGCTAATGAGTAATTATATTTCCAATTTCATACCATCACTATAATTTACACATTAACTCTGACCGATAATATGTAAATTGCCCTTGAAACATGGCCAATGTCACTTTTCAAAATGTATAACATTATCCGCAAGCGATGATTTCACGTGATGATTCGCAGATGGTCTCTGTGAATTGTGCTTAGACATTCCTGCATGAAACACCTAGGGCTGTGGGGCGATTGCTGGATCTGGCAGTAGCGACCTGCATTGCTTTTGACTTGATCGCTTGTGACCAAGTGAGCAGCTACATCAGGAGACTCAATTGCTTAGATTCAGTTTCTTCATCAATCAAATAGAGATTGTAATAGCTCCAAGCAGATAGAATGGTTGTTGTGAGTCCCCAATGAAAAGGTAGGCTCAAACAAACAAACAAACAAACAAACAAACAAACAAAAACTCTTAGCAGGGTGCCTGCAACAAATATTAGGTATAATTGTTCTGTAATTTAATGGGTTGTGACTGCATTCCACTCTGGAAAGCTAGATATATATTCAGAAAATAACAGAAAGCTAAAAACAAAAGCTCCATTATCACTTATAATTTACATGTTATAAACTACATATGGAAATGGCATCAACACATAAAAGCAGGCACTCTCGAGAGAATGATTTCAGAGATGCTAGATTATGTCTGTGTAAATGCAAGCTCCCAAATTAGTATTCACTTTCACTGGGAAATAATAAAGTTGGGTTTTGTATTCTGAGTCAACCATCTTTTTAATTGTGAAGCTTAAACCACAAACATTTTGGGAAATTATTGATATATAAGTTGTGTGATTATCTTGGTATTTCTTTTTTGAGACAGTTATTTTTCTGGTCTTTAGCACTCTTGTTTTCTTCCCTTATATTTTGATAGCTTCCTTTTATGTAGTATTTATGAGGAAGGAGGGCATTGTTCTTAACTTCAAGTGTGGTTTCTGTGTAGGGTTATATGTTTACAATCTATCTTAAATTGAAAGCAAGTTACTCTAAGATCCTTTTACCAGTACCCATTTTCACTCCTTTCTTGCCCATATTTTATTCAGGATGTCATGTTGCTTCTAAATGAGTTAACTTTCAGTTTTAGATAAAATCCTCTAATATTTTTTTGTTAAGCTGATTCAGTCTAACAACTGTTGTTTGTGTTTAAAACTTTTTACTACTCTTCAATCCTGATTGCTAATTTATCTGGATTGAGAAGTCTTGGTTGGAGGATTTTTCCTTTCAGTACTTTGATTATATCTAGGTTTCCCCTGATAAATTAATCGATAATGCTATGAGGAGAAGGGACTTCACTTATGTCTGATTCATTTATTCTGTAGACGCTTTTAATATTCTGATTTTATATTTAGCTTTTGACATTTTATTAAGAAGTGCCTTGGCATGGGTCAGTTGGGGTAAACTTGGTTACATGGATTTTGTTTCATTTCCCAATTTAGGGAAATTCTTAATTATGATTTCATGATGTAGGTCTTCTATACTCCTGGAATTGCTAGAGTACAAATGTTGTTCTTGATATTGTTCGATACCTCTCTTATGCTAAATTCATTTTTCTGTTTGCTGTTTTTTTTTTTTTTTGGGGGGGGGGGTTACTAGTGCTACCCTATCACCCATACTGCTGAGTTGTTCATCCTCAGTGAGTCTACTGGTAAGTCCCTTTACTATATTTTAAAGTTCAACTATTGCATTCTTCATCTCTGTTTGGAATCTTTTCCACATTTTCTGTGTTCTCATAGTTCTCATTTTGTTCCTCCATTTGTTCTCCTAATTTCAGTAAGCATTATGAACCTCATTGCTGCAGAGTCTTTATCCACCAGTTTAAGCTTTTTCCAAGGATTTTGACTTCAACCATTGTTTAGATTTGACTCCTCTATTTCTTCGTGATGTTTGGTTTTCTGCATTTACTCCAATGGATTAACCTGAATGCTGTCCTTCTCAGCCATGCTCTGGACATCTTCTGGTAGCATTGCAGGTTGTTTATGGACATATCACCCTGAATGCAGCCCATCTCGTGAGATAGCACTGCAGATTATTGGCTTATGATGTTGACCTTGGACGCTCTGTTGCAAGCTGCTAAATAAAGCACCATAGTCGGTCAGGATAACTGAACTAAAGACCAACTCTCAGGATTCAGACTCAGAGCAAGGTAAGGAGAAGTGGGAAGAGATGAGGTTGCTGCTATGGACTATGTAGGACAGGAGCCGTTCTGTGGACTCCAGCTGCTTCAGCCACAGCAGGGATCTACAATCCACATGAGCTCACAGCATGTTCCCCAAGCAGAGCATTCCCACAGACTTCAGACTACTCAGATGTAGCCTAGCTGTCTCAGGAGGCTTTAAAGGCAAAGTTTTGTCCTCTGAGACTCTAGCAAGAGCAGAGCATCCAATGGATTGTGGGCTGAGGTTTCTGGAAGCACTGTAGATGTTCTTTCTCAGTAGCCAGCAGGTTGCTCACAGTCAGAAAAGCCCAGGCAAGGAGGTTTATGTTCTGCTAGGAGTTAGACAAAAGCAAGACCACACTTTGCTCTAAGCAGGTTCCACAGATAGATGAACAGATTCCCATATGCTTGGAACTTGCACCCAAATACAGGAGCAAGTCTTTAATTTCTTGGGGGAGGCTCTGTGCTCCTGATGTCTCTCCAGATCATAGAGCCTGGGCCCCAATATAGTTCTTGGGGGACTGCTTCTCAAGGTTTTCTACCCTTTCCAGTGGTTTCTGTCTCTTTTCCTTGTGGAGATGCTTTTCTTGAATTTTCTGTTCACTTTAAAGACAATTGCCCCTATCTTGGTACAAGTTTGCAGTGTGTGAAGATTTAGTTCACCATCTTACCCCTTCCTTTTCCAGAACACTAGTTAAATTAATCATGCCACTAAATTAACAGAAAGAAGAAAGTGATTGAACAAAGTCCACAATTATCAAATTTAGTATGATCTTATTTAAATAAGAGGGACAAATAATTTTAAAAGAAATTTACCAAAATTTTTACACTAGTAATATTGAATATCAATTAAAATAAATTTTATACTTTTAAAACATGATTGTGCATTCATTCCCAATTTTTTGTTAATTTTTATTAATATCTAAACAAGAATCAGTCACTTTCATATTAGAAAAGTTAGATCAAAGCAGGGTAATTAAAGGTTCAACTATAAAGTTGAGGTAAGGTTGGGAGAAAACATACAAAAGATTTTGTCATACATTTATGTAATGAAAGATTTGTGCATTATTTTTGTGTGAGTGAATTAGTAATGTGAACACAAACTGAAATATGTTTTTATTTCTTATTAAAAAATAAATAACTTGTTGATTGTCAATGATTCTGTAAGCTTCAAGTAGCAAAAAAGTAGAAACTGCCTGTATATCAATAGCAATTTGATTCTACCTGTACTCTCAGTAAATATGTATATGAGATCTAGAGATACATTCATGACATATTGGAACTTTGAAAGAATATTTGTGAATGCAATTGTTTGCCACTTTTGTGTAAATATGTGCGGATGGATATATTTTGACAAAGAAAATATTATGAATAATTAATCTTCAAGTTCTTAATGGTAGTTTTAATTCAAATAGGTTATTGTGGAAAAACAGGGGCTTTTCACTTTTCACTTTTGAAGCATGCCTTTGAATGAACATGGGAAGGGTATGTGAAACAACAGGTCGTAGTGACTCCGGCAGCGGCAGAGGGCGCTCTACAAACTGTGGCAGCTTTGTCCAGACACCAGATGCCACAAGGCTGGGTCACTATTCAGAACCAAGAGAGTCAGGGTTGTTTATTCTGCCCCATTTATCTTATAGATCAGATGACTTATCATCAAACATAATTTCAATTACAGAAGTCTTTCTTTTCTCAAGAGAAAATTGAAGGGTGTTCTTTCAGTCCCATTTCATTTTTTGTGGACACTCGACAGGATTCATTTGCTGAGTGAGTCCAGGCACCTAACAGCTCCCTCTCTACACATGGAGCCAAGTCCTACGGAGCACTCGCTTTATCTAGTGCCCTTATCTTCCTAAATATTCCCGCCAATAATATCAACTCACAATAATTCCGTGAACACTCAAAGAAAATAGATGTTTTGTCATTTAATAGTTTTAATTGTGGATTATATTTTTCAATGCTGAATGGACTGCAACTGCATGGAAATTGTCTCTATTCCTTTCACGTATAAATCTAGGTCAGTCAAACAGTCCACAGAGTCTTTCGCCTTTTATTTAAGGGTAAACTGCATGGGAAAGATTTTGAACCTGTATATGTTACACAAGATCTTTAAGTGAAGATGAGAAGACCGGTGAAATGATGAAAATTTAGTGTAAGTGAGATCAGGCACATAGACTAGTCTTATTCTTTGGAAATCAGAACACCAGGATAATAATTTCTTCTAAATTTAACCATTATTTAATTCATTGGCTTAAAAATATGTTTTTAATTTTAACCAAAGAGAGACTGTTTGCCAAGCAGAAGTTGCCGCTATTTTCTGAAAGAACTTGGTGGCGACCCTGAGTCTCTTTAGTTCCTGCCAATGTGTGTAATGTTTGAGATGTAAGTTCATGCCACATTGTTGAAGAAATGCAATTACCTATTTCTGATTCAGTTTTCAATATAGGTTTTATAGATGATTAAATTGCGGTCATTTGGAATGGAACCATTTGGAAATATTTTATTTGATAGCAATTTTGATTTTACCAAAATGTTATAAACAGATATTTTTGCAATTTTCATTAAAGTCATTCTTGCTTTGCATTTTTGTTTGTAACAAAGCAGTCTAAAATCTTTTTTCCATTTAAAAGGGAAATAAAGTCCTAGAAATATGTTAATTTATTCCTCAAGCATTTTATTTACTTCTAGAAAGTATCAGAGCAAGGTATCAAGAAGGAATAATTGGAGACTCTAATATTCTCATACACAAAATAAGCAAATAGACAATATTATTTTTAGGTAGAGCCATAAACCTAGGGAGTATGCGAAGAACATACACTCAAATGATTTCCTTTTCTGCCAAAATTATGGAAAAATCCATATTAACTAACTTGCTCTGCTTCACTGTGTTCAATAGCCTTGAAATGTCTCATTTTCTTTACCAGTTGCAAGGTTTAATGGAAGCATATGAAATTACAGTAACACTGTGAAGGGACACTGGTAGGAGATTTATTTTAAATCTTGTGCGAAAGCTTGGTGCTCATTAAAGTGGAGGATTAATAACACTCTCCACTAGAGCCAGGTATAATGCAAGCAGGCATGCAGGTGTCTCAGCACAGCTCTGCAAATCCTCCTTCATCTCGACCTGTTCCCTCCCTGCTATTCTAGTCTTAGCCTTTTTGAGGAGAGGTTCCAAATCATGCCAAATTGCTCAGTCAGCCATGCAACCTGGTTGCATAGACAAGGAGGGCAGGAGGGTAGCAACAACTCCAATTTCTTATCTGACAATAAAAATACTGTAAGCAGCTAATAGTAATGTGGCCTCTTAAGGTGCTAGAGGAAAATATCGTCTTGTTTTTCATCAAGCTAAAGAGAAGGTACCGGCCTCCAACTTCTGTGTACACTGAAAACAATGAGACTGATTTTTTTTCATAAGTACTAGCTACAAAAGTTCTATGAATTGAATATTAACAGTCAACAAAAGGGACAGTCATACAGGAGGGATATTAAAGAAATATCTGACTGTAACTTGAAGCAAGAGTCTAGTGTCTCTATTTTTAAAAATGTAGCAAATGAGTCCACATTCTTCGATTTGTGTCACAAGGTGTTACTGATAAAAAAAATGTTTTTAGTAATATCTGTGTAATGTACTGATACTCTCCTACTTTTACATTTTTTTTCCTAAAAATATTGACTGATTTATTCTTTACATTTTGCAAGGACTGAGAACTAAAATCTGCTCTCTAGAAATCCAGTCTTCTTCATTACAAACTCTAGTGACACCTGGCAAGCTGCGGCTGTGTTTTACCAGTTGAACTATGTTACCGGTCTTGTCACTTAAAAACTATGAGCTGAATAAATCAACTGTGCTTATGCTCATAAACAAAGATGAACTATAATGAATAAAATCTATGGAAATTTAAATTGTGAAATTAAAATATTCCATTTTTTTTTTGTAGCTAGAAAGATTTAGAGCACATTACAGATGGCAACTTTAAATCTTTCCTATCATTGAAATTGTAAAATCAGTAGTTAGAAAATAAGTCAAAAGGGATTTTAATCAAGTGTTTTAACTGCAAACTGTGTATTATAAAATCTGAATTGGCTACAGAATGCATGCTATTCAAAACAATAAAAATTATTCTATATTTCAATCCAGTGAAAGGTTAACTTTTCTATAAGTATAAAATTTATCTAGAAATATTCCTGCCCTCCCTCTTATTTTTCACTTTTTCTTTTCTTTCTTTCTTTCTTTCTTTCTTTTTTTTTTTACTTTTGACAGCAAAAATAAAAGGGAGTTGTGCTGTAGAGGATTAAGCTAGATCAATGTAGGCCAGTTATGGCAGTGGTAACCTTGAGTGACAGCTGAAGTCATTTTCTGTGGCAGTCAACCCCTCCCCTCCATATGCAATTCTTTTCTCTCTGCCCCACTTTCTCTTTCCCTCCCACTCTATTATATCGCACAGTGCCTGTGTTTACTTTCAAGCCACTCTCTCTCTCATTTCTGTCTTTATCTTAGGCCCAGTGTAGAGCCCCACAAAATATTGCTCTGTCCCTTTCTTTGATCCTAAAATATAAAGGTATTGTTGACTACTTAAAGGCTTCATTAATTTCTTTTTTTACCCTCATAATTCTCTTTAAGATAATCCTAGAGAAATAGAATAAAACTCGCCATATTGTGATCAATATTATTTCCTACTTTAACTGGAATCCTGACAACAGAAAAGAAGATGTAATTTTCTTTTCTACCAGCTCTGGGATGAGAGACTGACTTTTTGGTGAGATTTGTCTCATTAGTTTTTCTCAGAAGCTGAATTTATTAGGTGGGTTTTAATGATGGAGTAATAGAAAATAATTTCCATGTTCCCACTTTTAGGAAAGAACAAATTTGTTTTCAAAGAGAAACATCTATTTACACTGAGTGGAAAAAAGTGTACTGTAATCTAGACAAAAATGGAACAAAGAGACTTTATCAAAGGACGGCACATCAGATTAAAAAGCCATTAAACCAGAGGAGTAATAGCACTAAAGATTACAGAACAAAATGCTGACCGGCATAAGAGTTCAGCAACCAGCCATCTGTGACTGGGCAAGTTACCTCTTCTCCATTTCTTCATCTCTCAATAAAGTAAGTGGATGCTATAATTTCTTCAAACCTAGAACGGAGACCGTAAATATGGAAACTCTGATATACTTGGCAAAATTCCCTTCCTAGTGGCCACCATTATATACTGAGGTCATATTAATGTTTTGATCTCATTACATTCCTTAATGTGAATACAGAGAAAAAGAACAATATCAGTGTTAAGCTTCCATCCTGATGAGAAAGTATAGATTTATGTTCTTCTCTCTATCTGGTTAGTCATTGTTTTAATTTATTTTAGACACTGCCATATTGGAATTCTTATCTGTCATAGCAAAAGCCAATCAGAATATTTAAAATAGTGTCCTTCTATCTTATTGCCAGTCCTAATCACTTCCCTATTTGAACTAAAATTTCTGATGTTATTAGTATCATCTCTGTCTCCCAGTAGATGGTAATATAACTCAGTTCAACAAATAATGAAGTAATCAAAATATGCTGTAAATGCTATGTTCCTGTGGAAGTGGCAAATATTTCCCTAATGCAATTTGGGCAGCATATTAAATACTTTATCATTACTAATATACGTTTTTACAAAATTCTGTAAAGTAGACATGATTCTCCCCCTTTTTAGGAGAAAAGAGATTCAAGCGGTAGATAAGTATAAGTGAAATTGGGACATCAAACTCTCCGGTTCTTCAATCTGCAATAATTCTCTCCTGTAAGACCCCTTGCAGTAGCAATTACAGATACTAATTTGAATTTTCCATATTTACATCTTTTATTAAACCCAGGTTTGACATGTTTTTTCCTTGCAATAAAGTTTGACATAGGAGCAATATAGAATTAGAATTTCCTTTTTTACCTGACAGTACTTTTAACAATTAAGGGTGTGCATAGACATTGACCAAAGCAAAGTTTTAGTGAAGACATGAGGAAATGGCATTTGTTTCAGCCTTTAGGTGATTTAGGAACCTGTTCCAAGTCCACAGCCAAAGAATAATCATATTGACGATAACTTTCATTCCAGACTCCTCATTCACTAATGTGTAAAATCCTCTCAAGTGATTATAAATATTAGCTCCTAAGAGACATCAGCTATTATATCATTCTGTTATGTGCATAGTGTGTATAGTGTGCCTGGCTTCCTGAGTGAAAATGTAGAACTCTTCAGTCTAGTATATTAAATAGTAATAATTCTTGAATCATTTTATTTCAGTTTTCTACCAGCATCTCTAATCACCTTGTCTCTCTGCTAGAAACCTTTGTGCTTGCAGTAGGAAATATTTAATGCAAGGTATTTTGGTGCCTACACTTTTAAATATTATGTTGAAAGCACCAACTGGCTCTCCCCCAGTGGGTTGTCTTGTATTATAGAACTGTTTGATTTCATCAGACAGAGACTAAAAATGCACATGAACTTCTAATTTTAGGTTGCATCATGAAGACTATTGTGACATTTTCAATGAGGTTAAAGGCCAAAAATTTCTCCATTGTTGCATTTTTCAATTACTGGAAAAGCAGCTAGCGGTGTCCCGAAACTTTCTAGTCCATGACCTGTCTCTGATAGCCTCTTTTTCCCCCCTGTGTTATTTAACATGTAAGGCTGGTTTTGTATGTGTTGTAAGCTAAAATATGGATCGCATTAATATTTTTAAAGGGGTAAAAGGGCAGTTGGATTCCAAAAAGAAAATTAAGTATTGTGTATCTAAGCAGACCAGGAATCTGCCCTTGACCATCCTTCTAAACTAAAGTTCACACTCCTCTGCTATCAACCAGGACCCTGTGCTGACTGCACTGTCCTGAAATCTCTCACACTGCCAAATGTGTGCTCTCTACTTGCTGCTGTGTTATGAATCCATCGATCATGTATCTTTAAAAATCAAGGTTTTTCTCCACATACTTTTGGTTGAATGCAGTCTGTGGCAATTCCCACTAATTTTTGTCTTTTTGTTGTTGTTGTTGTTGCTAATCAATTTCAATAATGTTTTATTGGTTTTCATGGCACAATGAAGCACATTTTCTCATCCAACACAGCACAGCTAATGGATTCTAATGAGTAGCTTCTTCAAAATATTCCTATTAGAACATCCAAAAACTCCTGTGATAAAATCCACCACCCTACTCAGAGTGGAACATTCTTTATTATTCTAAACTATTTTTCTGAGCTGGATTGTCAGTCTGATGATAAACACGCAAACATACAAAGATCACAGAACACATAGCCATCAAGAGTTTTCTTTCTCATGGCTTCACTTTTTCCTGTGCTTTTGTACTCCTCCATAGTACTGATACCACAGCAACACGTAAAACAATGTCTCTCAACCATTTTTGCATATTAGTAGATGTCTGAAATTATCTCAGATTTCGGTTTTCATGTTGCTATAAATTCCCTTTATTCTGATTACCCAAAATGTGGGTGACCTACAGTTTTCAGTAAAACCTTCTGAAAGAAGAGTCCTTTTTATTCAAGAAATAGCACAAACATTAATAGTTTCTTAGATTATTTATACAATGATGGTCATTGATGGTTCAAAGCAATATATGTTTTGAGGCTGGTGTTAACCAAGTATCTTTTGAGCAATGTAATGAGACTCCTTTTACCAATTCCTTAGATCACTTAACAAGTAATTGAAGTTAAGGACCTAAAGAGGAAACATGTTATATTGATAATCTAAACATTGCTTTGAAAATCAATGCTTGGTGAACCTGGTGACAGGTGACCTGTCTCAGGAAATGAATTGGTGGTTCCTCTCTCTAAACTAAAGAAATTTTTCTGATAGATTTGCTAAAAATAAAGAACTGTTCCTCCCCTGAATTCTCAGTTTATGATGAGCTGGACACATAGCCTCTACCTTTTATTAACAAACACTAATTACTTCCTAGTTGGCCATATGATAGGGCATTAATATCATCCAGGTAATCTCCATGCCAGTCCATCTTCCTTCTCTTTGGAGAACAAGAGGTTGAAGAAATAAACAAAAAGCTAGTTTATATACACATTGCTGGTACAATCAAAAGCTAAAATTCCACAGGTACTTGCATTGTAACCTGAATAGCAGCTCTTGGTCTTTGTTCTCAAGACAACATGTAAGGAACAGTATCAAAGTACTTTTAAGTTATTGACATTAATTACATATATAATTTATACCTGATTTTGTATAGTGTGTATAAATGTACCATAGATATTAAATTTTATAGCTTTATATTATTGTATTGTATATAAATTACATGTGACAAATAAACATATAATGATATTATGCATAAATTGTAAATATTTACATGGTACCTAATATGACTGAGCTCAGTGGACAGGAACTGTTGGAAGGATAAGTCTGCAGATCTTGGCAACCAGGAATAACACTAAAGAATAAGAAAGGGCCCCTGTTACTTTGACTGGACTGAAGTCAAAAAGTTAATGTTATTGTAAAAGTAAGGTCATTTCAAACTGAGGCAACTTACCAGGATAAACCCGTAAGCCATGCGCAAAATGACAGCATTTGACATGTTTATGTGAAAGTCTCCTATGAAGCTGGAAAGAGAGACAGCGTTGAGAAAAAGAACATTGAAAGTTGGTTTGAAGAATAAGTGTGATTTTTAGCCACTCATTTATGCCTTCTCATGTTCTGGGTCACTCATTCATCTGACAGTGCAATGCTAATCATTCAGAAGTTTCACTAACCATTGAGCATGCAGAGAGCCACTCTAGTAGAAAGAGTCAAGGGTTGACATAAATTATCCCAGCATGTTCAACTGCTCTTTAGCCACTCATAACCTCTAGTGTAATATTTACTTGAAATGGCTTATTATATAAGTCTATTTCCTATTATCTCATCTCACAATATATGCTAGTTCATAACTTACTACAACATATGCACATAGATATAAAGTCGAACAATTTTATTAAATTTAAATATAGAAGGTCATTTTTTTCCCTTTGGTCATGTGTAGCATTATTGACTCGAGAAGCATTTGATGAAAAATCTGCTAAATAGTTTAATCCATGGGATGATAGTATGAATAGCTCTGGCAGTTATAAATAGTATTCCCTTTCGTATTCTTTTTACCGGTTCTTCATAGTTAGTGCCCTCTGCTATATGAGTAAAATCTGACAAGTTAACAAGTGATTAATCAAGTCTTAATCAGTGAAATAGACTGGCAGGTCTAATTCCTGGTGAGAAGTCAATAATAAAACCTCAGTATCTCAGTCCATGGAGCTACTATATTAACCACTGTGGTCAAATTCCTACTGATTATGGTGTTTGAGACAAGAAAATATTACACTGTCAGATGATTATTTTTTAAGAGAAAATATCCATGCAGCACAACTTTGGAATATTTATCTTTATTTTGTGTCAAAAAGCCATACTATTAAGACCCATAATGGAAGTACCATTTCTTTCAGCTTTCATCAGCAATCTAAAATGGCATGCAATGAGCATTTAATTGGACTGAAGTGACTATTTGACATGCAGAACTGAGCTATGTCATCAAGACTCCACAGGTAGTGAACACTTGATGACTGATGGATGAAAAAGAATGTACATTCTAATAAGGGGTCAAGGGACTTCAGGAGTTCTACTATGTAATTACCTGCAGCAGCAGGTGAGATGGTGCATGTCAAATAAGAAAATTACAAGTCTATCGCTAGAGAACAGAGGCATCATATACAGAAAATAAATATAAAACAAAGAGCTGAAGTTAAAGTTATCTAAAACTGTTATTTTATGATAGATTTTTCGAAGATTATCCTTAACTGAAACAGTGGCAATTTTTTCTAATACTAATGTTGCATGACTGAATGCCTAACTACCTCATAGCAAGCTTTGTTTAAATAATGGATTAGTGAGTTATTTACTTAAATAAAACTGATTGCATGTAATAATAGACTGTATGAGACTCCAGATATAAACTGGAAATTTTTGTGCATGCTATAACAATAAAGTTTATTTATGTATCTTTTTATATGAATAAAGGATGAAAACTAATGATTATCTCAATTTTTTCAATAAACTGAGCATTAGTTCATATAAAATGGTCAGATATTAGTGCATCCTTGTTAGAGTGAGAGACTATTAAAGTGTAGATTGCAATTCCATTTCAAGAATATATGATTGTATTTTCTCATTTCTGACTTATATACTTTTTATAGAAATTCTTCTTTATTAACCATAACACTTCAATTTAATAACCGAATAATAGACCACATTTTTAATTGTGTTGTCTAAAGCTTATAAATTAACTAGACGTTAATAGATTTTTTAAAGTCAATTTTCAAAAGTCAGAGTATATTTTTAATATAATTAGAATCGATAATAGTTAAATTGGGAAACTAGCTCACATCATTCTAATTAAGGAAGGAAAGGTCTTGGAAGAAAGAAATGTGCTAGTATAGAGTATGAAAACCATACACTGTTTATTAATAGGAATGATAAATTATTCTTAATCCATTTACAGACTTGATTGGAATGCTAAGACAGTTTTTGTTGGAAAGAAGGGATACCAAATTCAATATTTGGAAAGTTTAACCTTCTAAAATAAGCTTTCAAATAGTTTTTCCCTACCATGTGAGCAAAGAATACATGGTAGTTATGAAACAGGATAGAAGTAAACTAGGTTTTGGAGAAAAAGTCAGTTTGAATGGGAGGCAGAAAAAAATGAAGAGTAAATCTGTCCAGTGTTGTTCTTGGAAACAAGTAATTCTAGAGGAAAGAAAAGGAAAATTTGAGCTATGACAAGTTAGCTGTATGTGTTACGAAATGCCAATGACAAAAGCTGAGAAATAAACCAAAAATGAACATCTATGCAGATACAGATTAAGATAAAGTTCTCCAGTGGAATTAGAAAAAATACTCAAGGGATCACACAATGAGTGGGAAAAGATTAGAAAACCATAGATATGTAGTCTCACACAATCATGCACATTTTGAAGAGTCTGTTCAAGTGGAGTATAGATTTCTCCAGTAATGACAAACCAGAGTCTCAGCATTTGAAGACGGTATATTAAGCACATTCATGAACAAAAAATAAGCCTCTGAGGAAGAGACAAAGTGAGAGGAAGCGCTCTGTAAAATTCAACAATAGATTGAGCAGTCCCTGGGCAGCAATACCCATGACTGAGCTATATATTCTGACTGCTATATTTTATTTTCAAAAAGGAATTATAATTGTCTGCCTTCTACCCATAAAACATGATTTTCTAATAATCTAGTAACAAATTAAAAATAAAAACATCTATAATAATTTAAAAGATAATGGAAGAAATGAACCATAATGAGAAGGACTTTTAACCCTTTCTATTTCTAAACCTTTGGTAAAATGAGAGACAATTCTAATAAAAGGAATCAAAAATGAAAACAGAAATGGCACGACAGATAGAGCACCATAAAAGACTAATACAAACATTTTTATACCAATACATTGAATTACCTGAAAGAAATTGTCATTTGTTAAAAAGCATGCAATCTTCCAAGAGTGACTCTAGAAGAAAAAAAGGAAACTAAATACACTGATCACAAATATAGAAATTAAGAATAGAGATATCACAGAATATAAGTTACACCACAAAGTTATAGTAAATAAAACACTATAGTATCAGAATAAAAATAGATACATAAACCAGTAGAATCAAAATAAACTCATATTTCTATGGGCAGTTAATTTATGACACAGAAGCCAAATATAGACAATGAAGCAAGGAAAATCTCTCCAAGAAATGATGCTGGGAAACCTTGATAACCTTGATAACTATATGCAAGAGAATAAAACCAGTTAATTATTTTATACCATACACAAAAATTAACTACAAATGGATTAAAGACTTGGCTGGCTGTAAATCATGAAGTCATAAAATATAACATAAACACATAAAGAAATATAGACAAAACACTCTGGGACAGTGCTTTGATGTGTTTTCTGGGGACTCAATTCCAAAGACAACAGAAATAAAAGCAAAAACAAATGAAATGACATCAACATCATAAAAACGTTTCTGCTCAGTGAAAGAGGCTACTCTCTGGAAAAATACATTTGCACATTTTCTGTCTGATAAGGAGATATTATTCATAATGCAAAAAGAACTCATAAAACTTGAAAACCAATAAACCATAATCAAATCATAAAATGAGTAGAACATCTTCTGCAAAGAAGACATTGAGGTGACCAACAGGAATATAAAAAAAAAGTGTTCTTCATTACTCATTATCATGGAAATGCAGAGCAATCTTAATCGTATACTGTAACAGAGTATTAGTCCATAGAGGGTGTAGTTCAGTGCAAGACTACATGCTTTGCATGCATTTTTCAATTTTTCGTGATAGTAGTTGAAGCAAAAGACGTTTATGTCCAAATGCTCACTAACTACGTCAAAAGTGTACAACAAAGTTCTAGTTTCAGGTCACCTCCATTTTAACATTTTTTGAGGTATAATATTGTATACAATAAACTACATAATTGACATATTAAAAAGTTACCTCTTGCATGGTTCATTCATAGAGCACTATTAATGAAACAAATTATACCCATGAAATAGAAATCCAGATATATTCTCTACCACATGTGATAAAATGACCTGGCACTATAAATAAATATTGTGCCAATGTAAGTTCCTATGTTTGATATTGTACCATAGCTATATTAGATACCATGGGGGGGGGGGGGTTAAAGCGAGCCTTCTCTGTACTATTTTTGCAAACATCTTTGTATCTATTGTTATTTTAAAAATAAAAAAAAACTGCATTGAGAGATATACATATACCACCCATGTATTACATATTTTTAATCTACAAAATTCTGAAAAAGTCAGATGTATAAAGATGGAAAACAGGTCAATGAGTGACTGGGAGAGGCAGAATGGTAGAAAGGATGGTAGAAATGGTCTATCATAATATCAAACTGGCTATTGTGATGGTTGCACAATTCCATAAATTTACTAGATCTCACCAAATCATGTACTTCAATGAATTTATTTTATGTTATTTTTTCTTATACTTCAAAAAGCTGTTTAAAATAGGAGTCTTTTATTTATTTTTTTTTTTCAGACTAGGTCTTGCTTTTTTTTTTTTTTTGCCCGTGGAACCGCAGGCTCTCATTACCCGGGCTACCACAGACTCAAGCAATCCCCAGCCTCAGCTTCCCAGGTAGCTGGGATCACAGGTGTGCGCCACCATGACCAGCTATTTTTTGGAACTAGGTCTCCCTACAGGCCCCAGGCGGGACTCGAACCACAATCCCTAGCCTCGGCCGTTTCCTTAGCTGAAGCTTGCAAGTACGAGCCACCATGCCTGGCCAGAAGGAATCTTTTTTATGGAACAGTAGAACTAGAATTTTGGTGCTGATCACTTTGCAGCATATACATATATGCCAAATCACAATATATACACTAAAACATCATTTTATAAATTAATGTTACCTGAGTACATAAACATATATATATATGGTCTTAATGATCATGAAAGAATAAAGTCATGTAAAATTTCCCTTAGCTTATCTATTTGAATTTGACTCAAATTCCGTATCTGCATAGGAGCAAGGGATAACATCAACCACTTACTTTTGCTTAAGGATTCAAGCATGATGTGCTCATATCATGGTAGATGGCAGAGGGAGGAAGTTATGAGGGACACACTGAAGGGAATCTTTTATCACTATAGCTTTATTGGTTAAGAGTTATAATCTGTTCCTATTGAGAGGAGAAGATGCTAATACCAGAGTCTGCTATATATGCTTTACAGTGTACTGTCGATGGATATATATTTCATACATATTGGAGGCTGTGAAACAGTTGTCATCACAGAGTGTGTGCTTATTCGTTGTCAACAAATCATTTTGTCATCTTTACAAAGCCCCAAGGAAAAAGAAAAATGTTCACACAAACAAAAAACCTAACCTTTCTAATCAGGGCTCACTCTCTGACTATTTAGTGTCAGAATTCCAATGTCTAGCAGGAGAAAATAAGGCCAGTGTTATACTTGGTGGACTGTCCCATGGAGATTTATTTCAGCCCAGATGTGTTTCACTTAAAATAGCAACATTTTATACTTCTATTATATTTATTACTCTGCACTGTAATAGTCTTTTTGTTTATATGCTCCAGTAGACTGCTAGTTGGTGGTAGAATGGGAGGTAGGGAGGTGGAGGTTATTCTCTGTATTGTCAGTACCTGTGAAATGATCTAAAAATTTCATAAAAGCTACTAAGACTGCACAATTAATGACAAATTAGTGAAGAGGTTATTTTAAATATAAATGGACACTGGTATGAAATTTGGAAGCCAGAATCTCTAGATTTCAAATTGATAGCATAATATCAATAAAAGGCAGAGTTGAAGTAAAGTTCTATGATTTTGCATCTTAGATTAAACAAAACCATATCTTACCACAGAGGTTGGGATCTGAATTATTCAAGAGAATGTATGCTGGGATGAATATTTGAAACAGAATGGATTTAAAAGGTAACTAAGCTAAAGGAGATTCAAAAGAAACAAAGAACCAACAAGAAAAAGTATGTAGGAAGTGAAAATTTACCACATTGTAATAGAAAATGGGAGAAATGATTACATTATTCTAAAATAGCCTATATCTCTCTTAAATAAAAAATAAACCTAAATTAAAGTTTAAATCATTTCTCTTATCTATGTCATATTGTCCTGTTTTGGTCTGAATGTTTGTCTACCTCAAATTCACATATTGAAATCTTAACATTCAAAAACAAAAGTTATGATATTTAATGATGGGATTTTGGCGTGGAAATAAACTTGAAGATGAAGACTTCATGAATTGAATGACTGGCTTAATAAAAGGGCTTCGAAGGAGATCTCTAGTAGCCCCTTCCACTATCTGTCACATAACAGTGATGTGTATGCTCTGAATTAGGACAAGGGCACTTATTACATGACCATGCTGATACGATGATCTGAGACTTTCCAACCTCCAAAACATTGAGAAATAAAATCCTTATTTTTTCTAGACTACCCAGCCTGTGATACTTGGTTCCAGTAGCCTGCATGAACTAAGAAGCCACATCTCTAAACTTGGAAGGGATATGTCTTAGTCTGCTAGGATAGTCATAATAAAACATCACAGCCTGGGAGGCTTCAAAGACAAATATTCAATTTCTCAGAATTCTGGTGGCCGGAACGCCAAGATCAAGTTTCCAGTTGACTTGGTTTCTGATATAAAGACTCTTTTCTTGACTTATAATTGTCCCCTTTTTGTTGTGACTTCATATAATTGAGAGAGATGATAGGCGTCTCTTCTTATCAGATTCCTTCCCTCCTAGTCAGGGTCCCAAACTTAAAACCCCAGTTAATATGTATCAATTCTTCTGAAACCCTATACATATAGACAGACACACAGGGGTTAGGACTTTACTACTTGAATTTTAGGAAGATGCAATTCAAACTGTATCAGGGTTTTAATTGGAAATAGAGTGCTTTATTTAATCTCTATCAGGGCCAATACCTGAACTGGGTACTATGATTTAATATTCTAATCACATTTAATACACTACTGCAGAGTAGTTTTATATTGTCCTACGTTATTTATTAGGAAACAATAATGAAGATATCAAGTACACTTACAGAGATTGTGTAGTTACTATTAGAATTATGATTTGTAGTCAGGTGCTTCTGTTTTAAAAGTCAGTTTTTGTTTTGAGAGATGCTAGATAAATGAATTAATGCTAGTGCATGACTATTTTATTTTCCACAATTTTTCATTTCTTCCCTACACTCAGGATATTTTGTCTTGTGATTTTTTTTTTCTTGTTAAATTGTTCAATGCCTTCTCAGCTAACCTTCAATGGTCAACTATAACCAATATGAATAGTTGCCATACACACTGACAACCTCTACCCACATATTTTTGTACATCTCTGCTTTTCTTTATGGGGACTTAACATCATGAGAATTTACTGAACTGAAGGGCAAGGCAGCCTAGATATAGCAGTTATTTAGCACATTAAGAGATAACTACTATATATATATATATATACACGTATATACATATATATGTATATGTATATACGTGTATATATATATATATATGTATATGTATGTGGGAGCTGACTTGAAATGGGGGACCCATGGGGTGAAAGCACCCATGGACAAAGCTCTTTGCCCCCACAGGAGGGGTGGTTTGGGGAGCTGACCTTTACAAGGGGACCTTTAGGGCGCTGCCCCCAGACCCCAGGCAAGGGAGTTGAGGTCATCCTCTGATTTACTAAACAATTCTAAGCAGCCCTGCGGTCAGGGTATTTCCCTAAAAAAGTCAAAGCAAATCCTACTTACCTTGGTGGAGTCTCAGTGAAGGAATAACAAAAGATTGTTTTGGAATGCCTTTGAGAATGTTATGTTAAAATGTTTAAGTTTCAAAGCAAATCTGATTTACCTTGGTGGAGTCTCAGTGAAGGGATAACAAAGTAAAAGATTGTTTTGGGATGCTTTTGAGAACTATGTTGTTAGTTAAAATGTTTAAGTTACACCTAGGATAAATCTGCAATCTGTTGATATGTTAATCGCATATACTCATAGAATGCTGATGTAATCGCCTAAAACACTATATATATATCCATGAAAACCTCAAATAAATCGCAGCAGATTCATCACCCCTTGAGTGTGTGTCTGTTTGCCAATCGCCGGCTCCTGTGTCTTTCCTGCCCAGCTAAACTCTGGTCATCCGCGGCCTGCGCCCTCGCCCGGGCGGTCCGTTGCATATGTATGTGTGTATATATACGTATAATTACTATAAAAATATACCTATAAATATAATGCTCAAGAAAACCTTGGGAAATACTTTCAGTAAGAAATAATTTTGAGGAACATTCTTCAAAGATTCCCCTAACGGATTAAAACAAAGTGGTCTGTAGTAATTGCATATGCATTGCTAAACATCCTTCATTCAGCTATTTCCCAGGATTACCTCCCAGACATGCTCCCTGCATTCAGGATTCGCTTTGAGGAACCCACTCTCATTCCCTGTATCATGACTTCTTTGTCTCCTCACCCCAAATCAAAACAACGTCTGCATTAATTCTTCAAAGCTAATTAATCTTGGAAATGCTTCCATTTATTTAAGCAATGATTTAAAAAATTCACATTATATTGAAGTATAGATTTAAATAAAATATTAAAGTAAGTGATATATTATTTTACTAAAAGAGAATATCATTTCTACATATCTGGCAAATGAATTTACAGTAATCTGAATCAGTATCTTCTTATTTATATCTGTACAGGGTTTCCCTTTGTCCTCATGCATTCTCTCATTTGTACCTCACAGTTATGAATTCAACAGGACAGATAGTATCATGATTTTGAAGAAATAAATCTTTGATTGAGCTAAGTCAAGTTTAGTTACTCTATTATGCATTTCATGTAAACAAATGTGAAATGATTCATAATTCATAATTTAATGCTAAATAGACCTGTTGGTTTATTTATAATAATAAAATATTTAAAAATTGTTATTTTCTATTACAGGAACATTGCATTTTAACATTATATAAGTTTCAGGTGTGCATCATTATAAATCAACATCAGTATATATTACATTACGTTCTCAACTGAAAGTCTAGGTCTATTCTTCACCACACAAGTGACACCTTCCATAGGATTTATCCTACCCTTTCCTGCTACCAAACTGGAAACTTCTGGATTTAGTCTTAGTAGTCTTTGAACCTAGAAAGCTAAAGTAAGTATATTTTCTTCAACTTGGAGTTCCTATTTTCTTTAAGATTGAAGGTAGTATTATTTTTATAGCAAACATTTTTTTCTGAAATATCCCATATTATGTTTACATAATCCACTTTGCTAACCAATAAGAAATATGTCAATATGCAGTGGTTCTTTATTTATTTCTATTCAAGTTTCTGCCATCCACTCATCTAATCCTTCTCTATGCTTTGCATAGTTTTAGAGCAGATGCCAAACCCTGCTTCTTTACTTCATAGTCCCTAGAAGGACTTCCAGTGCTTTTGTATATGACAGTTTCCATATGGATATTTCCCTTTATACAATCCCTGCTCCTAGTGGCACCCTCAATTCTATCACTCCTTGTACAGTGCCAGTGTCTCCTCAGCCTACCTGCTTCTCAGTGATGTTTAGGAGATGTGAGAGTACTTGATAACTTTCCTTGAGGAAAGTCATAAATATCAAGTACTTTCAAAATACATAGCACAGTACCAGCTATAACTGTGTCCTTAGTAAGTTATGTTGTGGTCATGTTAATGTGGATACAAGCAGGTGTATTTAAAGGAAGGGATGACAGGACATCTCAAATCAGTGTGCCACCTTAGAATTTTGACAGAATTCCATCAGCAATAAACTTTCTTTCCTAATCCTGCAGCCATCCATGGAATGAGAGAAAAATTAATATATTTTATAGGACTTATTTTTACTAATTTCATAAGATAGAGTAGAAAGATATTCAAATGAAATGTTTGAGAAGAGACAAGTTCCTTTAGAAGTGTAATCATCACCCAAAATCTAGTCTACTTCAACTGTTTGAAAACTTTTAATGTCATTTAACTTGATGGTTGTGTTTCATTATAGTTGACTAACTTCTATTCTAGATAACTATATTGTATAGTGTAGTAAGAAATTATCTCAGAAATAAATAAAAATACTTTATCTGAAAAGATCTTTATATTAGGCAATTGATGGTAGCATAACTACTTGATGATATCAGTGACATTGAAACTGTTAACAGTTGAACTAGTGTAACCTCAAAATTATTGTGACACACTATAGTTTCAAGAAAAAATTTAGTATCTTGGTCTGATCTGCTACTGGAGAATTATTTTTGGTAAAGTTTTCAAAAGCAGCACATGTTTATTTTATTTTTTTTTAATTTAAGGACTATTTTTTTCTTATCAATTAGGTTACTAAGATTTAGTAACAAATGTATCTAACAAGAATGAAGAGGGATTGAAACTTTGATTTTTTTATGCCCTAGTTCCTTTTAAACATTTTCTAAGGAACAAAGACTGAGACTTATCCAGAATCAGAGCTTTGTTCTTTCCTAATGTTACTTAGGCTGCTGGGTTTCACTGAGAAATTCACTGAAGTGAAATCTGATAAAGCAATGATGAGGTTAAAATATGGCATTCAGGCACAATAAAACCTTAATATACTGTTAAATGATAAAGTGAATATTTCTACTTTATGTAAAAAGATTGAAATGAAATGCTTGCCTGACTTGTTAAATAAAGAAACATATGTCAATAAACATGTCTCAATACATGTTTGTATATTACAGAGAGCAAAATCCTATTGAAGCAGTTGTGACAAGAATGTCATTTGAATGACTCAACAGGCAGATGCCTCACAGTGAGCCTTCAGTGAAGTTGTCCTCATGCTCTCTTTGTTAATCTATCTTATGCATAGCTGATCATTCATAGAAAATATAACTTCCTCAGCTTGGATTTATTGATTTAACCAATGTTCAATGTTATGTTTGTTTATTTCCTTAAAAAAAAAAAACTCTAGCACAAGTGTCATTTAAATTCAGACTCTCGATATTTATTGATTGAATCACAAGGAATATTTCTTAATTCTTATAAAACTTCAAAGAAGAAATATTTGCTTATTTAATTATTAAATTCCTAAAATATACATAAAAGAAAGCATCTTTGTGGTTTGTTAGAATAGTAGACTTGCTCTGTAGCAAGTGAAACTCAAGGGATCTTTCTAGGTATATGTATCTACTTTCAACAGGATGGCAAATTTTCTATTAATAAATGGTTTAGAGCTAACAGCTGAAGCATTTTCATCTTTGCATTTTAGCTAACATAGATATTTTTTCTCTTAATTGCATTGTATGTTCCATTGTAGAAGCTGGAAAAAATTTAAACAAAAAAATAAGAAACAAAAGTCAACTATAATCCCAAAACCAAAAACATATTGACAATTTTGTCATATTTCCTTGCATATGCATATGCACACGTACACATATAGTTGAAACTATATATGTATATACACACATATATATTTCTATTAGCCTGTTTTGGGACACCAACTAGCTCATAATGTTTATAGTATTAAAATTCATCATGGTAGGATGTCATAATTTAAATAGTCTATAATCTAAATTACCTTCCTCTTCTGTTTTTATATATGATATTATGGTGGTCATCTCTGTACTTATTTTTTTAATGTTTCTAATATGCTATAAGGATAAAAAATTATAAATTTCTTAGGACAAATTATGTGTAATTTTAACCCTTGAAATTCATACAAATTCTTCTGTGATCTTTTTTCTTCCCCTTTAAAAGAACTCTGAAATCATGCATATATTGAGTTCTGCCAAATGTTTCATTATAGAATGTTAATCCCAAACTGCTTTTGGCTTTGAATTTCTCCATTAATCTTTCATGTTACAGTGGAACTATTCCAAATATGAAGAGGATAATTTACTACTATTAAAAAATGTGATAAAAATCTGTGTACCACCATTTATTTATAAATAAGTAATGAAACTTTTGCTAGCATTTTGTTGTTGTTGTTGTTGGCCAGGAATACAATGCTCTGATATTAAAGTACTGTTCAACTGCTTATAGTCAATTCAAATGGCAGCTTATTTTCATAAAGTGATTTTAAAATCAGTCCTCAAAATATTCCTGTTTATTAGCCACCACTTGATATCACACTAGAAATATATACTGTCAATGACAGTAGATCTTGAAATGTTAGTTTGTCACACCCTTATTGTTTGACAATCAGTTTGCATAAGATTAGGGTCATACATCAATTTGAATCAAAGAATTCTAGATAAAGCCAAAAGCCATTGGTTGGAAACAATGAACCATAACATCTTCAGTTAAATTTTGCTGCCTCAGAAGTATCTTGTCAAATGATGCACAAATAGACAAGGGATTAGGAAGCATACCAAGATACCCAGACCATCTGTTGGTAGGTTATCAAGCAGAATATAGTGCCAATAAGGCAATAAATGTAACATCAAGGTCAGCATTTATAAGGTACTATATCTTCAAGAACCATCCTATGGGTTTAGACCCAATTGCTCTTCCTAGGTCAAAACAGAAAAATGTTAGTTGCGTTTTGCATATTATCAAGAATGGTAAGAGAGGACTTTCTCTTTCAGTTTATTATTCAGTTTATTGCGCCTGCCTCCCAAGAAGTCAGTCTACATTATTTCTCTGACCTCTGAATTCTTCAATACATCCTGCCCTGGGGTTATGGTTATACAGTTAGACAAAGTAAAATGTTGAACTCCTCGCTCCAACTTATGAATGGACTGCGTATTGTGACCTTAATGTAATGCTTAGATTCACAATCCAGATTATTTTTGCACCAATCTTTTTCCATACTGGAAATGCTTGGTAGGACAGGTTTGGTTTAAGTGCACATCTAATCTGAAAGTTAAGTTAGAAAAAAAGTTGAGGTGCTGGGTAACTTTATTTATCAAAATGGCTGAGTGTCTGACTCTTTGGCCTGGGTTTGTCTGTGAGGATATTTGTTGATGGAATTAACATTCGAATGGGAATACCGGAGTAAAGCAGATTGCCCTCCTGAAGTGCATGGCGTTGTCAGAACAACTGAAGACCTGACTAGAACCAAAAGATCAAGTGAGAGGGAGCTCTTACTGCCTAATGCCTTACTTAGAACATCCATCTTTCCTGGCCTTCAGAACCAAACTGAAGCATTGACTCACTGATTTCAACCTGTCAACTTAAAGACTGGAATTGCTCCTTCAGTTTCCAGGGTCTCCAGTTTTCCAACTGCAGATCTTACTAATTTTGGTTTAGGGAAGAATGGCTGTTTCACCCCAGATCACCTTGTGTTTTGCTCAGATTTGTACTTCGGCACCTTAACATGGAAACTTGAATAGTACATTCAAAAGCTTCTATCTTCTTCCTTGCCAAAATATTGCTCTAGTTTTGGAGCTGCCCTCATTTCTCACTAGGTAATTGCAAAAGTT
Source organism: Uropsilus gracilis (assembly GCA_004024945.1). Classification (NCBI taxonomy): domain Eukaryota; kingdom Metazoa; phylum Chordata; class Mammalia; order Eulipotyphla; family Talpidae; genus Uropsilus; species Uropsilus gracilis. Next base: position 1,024 of record PVHY01011694.1, on the reverse strand, counting down.
TCCTACTTTCTTTCCTACTTTGGCATCTACCCTCCCTCCTTTAACAAAACAGCTAGTGATCCTCTTAAGACACAGATAATCTTATGTCATATGTTTGCCTAAAACCCACTAATCATTTACTTCTTGTTCAGAATGAGTTGAGAGGAGTGGAGGATGGGGTGATATATATAAATATATCTCACTGTTGCATTCCTTGGGTTTCTCCCAGGGAATACATACATATATACGTATATATTAACAATATATGCATACATATTAACAAATATATATGTAATATATATTACATTACATGCATATTTATGCATGAATATGTAAACAAAATGATTAATTAAAAAGAAAATAAAATTAAAAAGCTAGTTTATACCTTAGCATGTCTGGGTCTACTTGATAAGGCTAGTAGTTATCTTTCTGATCTCATATCCTTCTATTCTTTCTTTGCTTATCTCTGTTCACAAAACTTCTGCCCCCACTGTCTCCTAAATTTGGACACATTTCTATCTTCAGTTTCTGGCACATGTTCCTCTGTTTAAAAGACTCTTCTCAGATTCTTCATTGTTTACTCCTAAGTTTCTTTGAAATTTGTATTCAAATTGTATTTAAATTCAAATTCCTTTTCAAGGAAACATGGTTTCCCTGTCTAAAGCTGTTGCAACCTATGGAATTTCCTGACCCCTTCAGATGCTTTATGCTTTCCTTAAACATTTACCAATATCTGGAACTTAATATGTATCTTACTATTTAATCAGTTACTATTTCTTCTTTCCCAGAAACGTATCCTTGAAATCAGAGATTTTTAACTGGTTTATTCACTGGTTATTAACTAGTTTCTGATGTATCTAGAATATTTTATGTTACTAATAAATATTTAAAGAATTACAACTTAAAAAGTCTGTATTAATGCTGTTGTATACTGATTCATGTTTACCAGTCTTATAAAAACTTGTCTTTAGAGTCATTCTCACAATGACTTTTTCTTCCTCCCTCCATCTTTCCCTGCCTCCCTCCCTCCCTCCCTCCCTCCCTC
>PVHY01011693.1:23877-47142 GCA_004024945.1 Uropsilus gracilis | reverse complement strand
CACTCGTGGGTTCTTACCACCATCCCCAGCCTTCTCAACCAAAATACCAAACCAATGTAAGACTCTCAGTGCAGTGCAGACTAATTTATTTCTAGCAAAGTGATTTCTAATTATCCTAATAATTACAAAAGAAACATGTAAGACTCAGAATACTTCAACATTGTCCAAACCCTTTCTCAGTATTGTCCAAAGTCCTTTCCCAGATTGCCCCAAATATCCTCAGTCTCTCAGTCCTAGTCGTCTCACCAATGTCCAGTCAGAGTCCATCTCCAGACGCTTGAAGACTTGTTCCTTTAAATGCTCCTCGTTGTCTTCCACGCTGTCTTCTCCTTGTTACCTTCAGATAGCAGAAACTCCATGGTGCCGAACCAGCAAAGTTTACTTTCTTCTCAGGCCTAACTTTTGCACAGCCTCTCGGAGACACAAGTTAAACTCAGCAAAACAAACTCCAACACGGAGTTCAAATCTGCAAACTCCTTAACTGCATTCAGCACACATGCTGCCAGCCTGGGCCAGCCGAGGGTTGCAGGCCCTCGGTGGCCACATGGCTTAGCTCAGCTCACATGGCTCACATCTTTACAAGATGGCCGATTCCCATCTCCTTTCCATTTTGGAATCCCAATCCAATCGCCTAAAATCAAATCCAATCCTTCTCTTTGTTTGCACACCCTTTATATACCCTAATTTCCTGCCTTCCAGGAAATCTGTTACACTTCTTTCTTCCCCCTGCATCCCCCTAAAGGAAAATTCCAGCTAAGGTCATTCTCCCATTTTAACATTACCTATCCTTAAAACCTGCAATCCCAAACAGGAGACAGTGGGGGGGGGGGCACACCCTATCAACTCCAGGTGAGATCTGGACACATTCTCCAAATAGTAATTTTTTTTCAAAGGTAATAAAAGCACAGCTCTTGAACTGAGCCACATTAGCACCGCCATTCTCTAAAAATGGGCAGAAAAAGCAAAGAGAAAAATTCAGGTCTATATTAGATCTAGAAAATATCAGTGTGCAGGGCAGAAAAGTAATCCCAAGGATAGGTTTTGAGCAGTGAGGAGCCAAATGTTGGGGTCCCAGGAGAGGAGGAAGCCCTCACTTCGGGGGTGAAGGACTCAGAGTAACCATGGACCCAGAAGTAGAAATATGAATAGAGCATATGATTTTAGGATTTGGCTATAATAAACCCCAAAGTAAGTGACTTGCCTATTTCAAGTTTTCATGTTGGGAGCAGGAGAGAAGGAAGTGTTTGTCATAAGCAGCTTTGCAGGACTATTTGCCTCTGAAATGACATGTATGTGTGTCATTGATTAAATGGAAAACAAAACCAAAGAAATCAAATGTCTTAGTCCAAGAAGTCAGTGCTACTGTGGTGTACAGTGGAGCCCTCCTGTGGCAAATGGACATCTGTCATAGTCTCATTTCATCCTGAAATTGGGTGCAAATGGGACAGAAGCCTCCAACCAACCAGCCAAAGAGGGAGAAAAGTGGAACTTTTAAAATGCAGCTTTTGCCACCCATATTATTTCAGGTTCTTAGCACCTGCATGTAGCAGTTGCCAGTCAAGTGCAATTTAACAGCAGGGTTTTATTTACAGGGAAAATTAACCAGGAAAACAAAAAGTTCTTAAAGCCACAAGTGGCCAGTTATCTGACCCCCGTCACCATTTTCAGTTCCAAAGATCCCAAAGACACATGTCCAAGATGGTGCCCCTTTGCCCCTCCATACCTGAGGCAGGTGCTCTGCAAGTCCAGTCTTTTCTAGCACCTTCTCTTTGCTTCTCTCCAGTGTTCTGCACTGCTCTGCTTCACCAAGGCTCTTCAATTGCTGATCCCAAATCAGCTTTCCAAATCCCTGGCCACCTCCAAGTACCAGCTCACTATGCCACCCTGCTACAATGCCACACTCTCCACACTGGCCACTCTTTCCCGGTCACCATGGCTCCTTGCCACCACCAGCTCACTTCCAGGATTCTTCTGCCCAGCCTGGTTATGCGGGCTATTCTTTACCGAACTACCATTCTTGTGTCTCCCCCTTCCCAAAAGTCTGTCCATGCTCCCAGTCTCTGCTACTTCTATTTCCCTCTATACACCCTCTTGGTGATTCATTTTCTCTTCTCCACTGGGAATTTGCAACCAAGTAAGAAAGTCCCCTTATCCGGTTTAGACCTCTGTGTTTTTCAGACACAGGTAATGGCAGCAATGCCTAAATTCTATGAACAAATAACACTGCCCATGTTGGAGTCACAGCTTCAATCCCTGAAAGGGTGCCGGTGGGCAGGGGACAGTTAGACAACCATCAGCAGGGAATATTTCTTTTTTTCTTTTTGAGACTAGGTCTCGCTACTTTTGCCCATGGAACCACAGGGTCTCGTTGCCCGGGGTACCACAAACTCAAGCAATTCCCAGCCTCAGCTTCCCAGGTAGCTGGGATGACAGGTGCGCGCCACCATGCCCAGCTATTTTTTGGAACTAGGTCTCGCTACGGGCCCCAGGCGGGACTTGAACCACGATCCCTAGCCCCGGCCGCTTCATAGGCTGAAGCTTACAGGCAGGAGCCACTGTGCCCGGCAGCAGGGAATATTTCAAAGTGAGGAGGGGTGGGTAGGATCTGAGTTTCCTTCCTATTTGCATGGCTCTTCTAACTCTTCGTGGATAAATAGTGCCTATTCGGTTGTAAAGAGAATAGAAAGCGTCAGCAGAAAGGCTGTGTCTGGGGATGCCAGAGTTGTGAACCCCTCACCGAGATCGAGAAGAGGAAGTGCTTCCCCTGGTGCTCTCACTCGGGTTCAAGGAGGCAAGAGCCAGTGGTCCTGTATTTCATCCTGTTGACTGCTCTGGACTTGTTCCAGCTGAAACCACCAAGGCAGGCTCAATTTCTGGGTCAAGCGTCACCTTCTTTGTGGACCTTCCCTGAAATTGCCACCTCCCCCCCTCTGCTCAGGGACCCTGGCATCTTGCTCAGGGTATGCTCAGGAGTTGGCATGGGCATTCATGTGCTAGTCTTGGCCCAACTATACGCTCACTGGGAGCAAGGACCACAGCCCCTGCGTCTCCAAGGCCCCCCTCCTGCACCCACAGTCACCCCTCGGTGTTAAAGGCTGGCGCCTGGCCACTCAACACAAGCAGCTTACCTCGCTGGCACCGTTTTATCGCTCGCTTTGGCACGGTGTGTGGATTCTGAGGCGAAGCAGGTAGTGCTGGCTGTTAGGACCCTTTTCTGAAGTAGGAGGTTTTAGATGCCTAATGGGAGGGCACTGGGGCGGCTGCTCCCCATCAGAGGTCTTTGGGACGACAGAGATGAAGGCTCGTGGGCCCAGCTCACTTGTCCAGGAGACAAGCAAGGTGCAAAGGACTTGTGTAAGCCCTAAGATCAGAATTAAGGGCAAGGCAATTGGAATCTTTCAGATCAATGGGATATGTATTCTGAATGTATTTACTGTACTTAAAGTAGAGAGGCTCAATAACAGGCATGAAGGCAGCCCACCAGGTTGGGAACCTTGAAACCCCAAGGCCTCATTTCCTCTGCTTGACTTCAGCAAATTACAAGCCTAGTCTCACGCATTACGGTGACCTCATCTGAGAAACAAGATAACAGCCCCCTTATTGGGTGGTGAACATGGCATGCGCTTACCTGTCAGAGCCACGTGCTTAGGGCAATAACTCCATTATCTGTTCAACAAAGGTCACTCCAGCGATCATCTTTCCTCCATGTTAATTTTTTTAAACAGTAAAAGCAATATGATACATGTGATGCCAATACTGTAAAGAGTCTCTCCACATCAGCAGAGAAACATTTAGAAGTGTAACACCCACCTTTAGATATAATGGACAGCTGACTTTTTAGAATGTATACATCGACTAGTAATGCAATACAAAAAAATAATATTAAAAATACTTAAGCCATACAGTGCAAACTGGGAGCCACTGGCCGCATGGGGTTACTTAAATGGAAAAGAACTGAAATGAAATAATATGTAAGAGCAGGGCATGGTGGCGCATACCTGTAGTCCAAGTGCTGGGAGGCAAGAGGCCTGGGATCTCTTGAGTTCACGGGTTTGAGACTACCCCGGGCAACATGGTGAGACTCAAAAATGGGTGGGTCTCAAAAATGCAGCCAAGCGCAGTGGTTGGCCCCTGTAATCCCAGCTACCTGGGAGGCTGAGGCTGGGGATCGCTTCAGTCCACGGAATCGGGACTACCCCGGGCAACATAGTGAGACCTAGTAAAAAAAGAAGAAAGAAAATATAAGGCTCGGCTCTACAGTCATGATAGCCACAGTGCTGGTGCTCATGGCTACCTGCTGGACATAGCTGAGGACCCGCCCATCTGGTAGAACTTTCTAGTGGGCAGCACTGGCCTAGAGGGCCTGGGCCAGGTGGCTTTGGCAACCTCCTTAGCTGTACAATGGGAAAACTTTCTGCTGACTTGTTGAGATCAACTGTTAAAAGACATTTTAGACATCCCCTCCCATCCCCCACCTCCCCTTAGGTAGGGAAGCTGTCCTGAGTATACAAGCCTCAGGACACTTCCACCAGGCATCACCAGGCATCTGATTTGGGAAGGTAATATTTGGGGGATAAACGTGCTTTTTTTTTCTTGCAAAAAAAAATTTTTTTTGAGACTAGGTCTTGCTATTTTAGCCTGTGGAACCGCAGGCCCACGATGCCCGGGGTACCACAGACTCAAGCAATCCCCAGCCTCAGCTTCCCAGGTAGCTGGGATTACAGGCACGCGACACCACACCCAGCTATTTTGGGGGAACTAGGTCTCGCTACGTGCCCCCGGTGGGACTCGCGCGCCATCCCTGGCCCCAGCAGTGGCTTCCTAGGCTGCCACCTACAAGGCATGCGCCGCTATGCCCACCCGCAAAAAAATTTTTTTTAATATATACTAACTACTCAAGACATGAAAACAGCACATTTTTCCAACAGCAGTTCAGACTCATGAGGATCCTTTGGTTTTGGAGAGAGCAGTGGATCTCAAGTTAATTCTCCATACCCCCCGCACCCCCCAAATTCCCTCCCTATTCTTCACAACATAGGAGACTCACCGTTGCCCCTGCAGAGGCAGTTCTCAAAGCGCTAAGTCTCCATGCGCACCCCTTTTCAGAGAAGCCATCTAGGAGAGCAATGTCCCCTCCCCACACTACGGGAGAGGAGAGGAAGACCAAAGATGGGGTAGTCAGTCCCACATCAAAACTGTAAACGGAGGCAGAGGAGATGATCCACAAAGGCCATTCACAGACGCCTGTATTTGCAGAGAGACTTCTTCCCCGACACTGGCTGGAGGGGAGACCCCCCTAAATCTGACACCAGAGCCATAAGGTAAAGCAGCAAAGCAGTGGAGATGGGATTGGAGAAGGCGGCCCGTAGCAGGAAAACATGGACAGATCACAAATGAATACAGACTGGCTGCGCCACGCAAACTTAAGACTGAAAATCTATCAGCAAGGCTCACCTGGTTCCTACAACACAGTCCCTCACCCAGGGAGAGGACACTGCCAAAGGAAAGAAAGAGACTAATGGACTCAAAACAGACTAGTAAACAACAAAGAGGGGTTTGAGAGAATGGAAGGGGCACCAGAGGGAGGAGGGAGGGGAGGTATCCCAAAAAACAACTGCAGAGGTTGTGATCTAAAGGACAAAATAAATTATATATATAAAAGAAACTGCATTTCAGGGCCTCCTCAAACCACTGCTATATCAAGTCGGGCGGCTAGGCATGCCAGGCAAGAGCCGGGGGCCAAGTGAAGCCCGACCCCTCCCGCGGGGAGAGCCGGCGCCTGTGCAGTCCTCTGGCGCCCCCACGAGGTCACTGAGGGTTTATCACACCCGAAAGGCAAAACCGCCATGTTTATTGCTTGTGACAGTGCGACCTCTTCCCTCGTCCCTCCTCTTCCTCTTCCTCTCCACTTCTCTCCCCCTCTCTACTGCCCCCTCATCCCTCTCTGACAGTTCATAAAACCAGGCTAATCAAATCGTTTCCTGATGATGAATGCATTGTGGTTCTAGAGGATTCGCCTCCCAAAGATGCTACAGCTAATTTTCAGTTTTTTCAATAATTATTATATTTCAGTAAGTATTTGAAAGCATATACTTACTGAAATATAATAATATTATATTGAACTTATTGAAATATAATAGATATAATAAAAACATACTTTTTAAGTTTTGCATATTTTACAATATATGATTGTATAACTGCTAATCCCCATGGAAATACCCCCACACACCACATCTCCCCTGGTCACTTTGTCTCCTTTCTTTTTGTTGTTTGTCCATGTTTAGCCCTTTAGTCTTTTTTTTTTTTTCTTGATCCATTTCCTCATCCTTGGTGAGGGTGCAATTTCCCCGGACTTGGTAGAACTTGCTGTTTAACCTGAGCATAACTGAAGGAGCAACAAAATGTGGCACAAACTATGGAGATGAGACCCACCAAGACCAAAGGTGCTCCAAAAGCAGTACAGGAATGATAAAAAACATACTCTTAATGATAGTACATATGTATGTTCATTTCCCCTTCTTCCCAGAGGGAAGATAAAACCAAGGATAGTTTGCAGACCCTGTGTGTCTTTATACCTGTACAACACATGTGGAGTATTGATTTGTGTCTCAAGTATTTCCCCTCAAAATTGGTGTCCTGCTGTATTATTCCGAAGTCTTGGTAGATACTATAAGAATTATTTGTGCTGATAAGTAGGCATTCTAAACACATGTACGTCCCACTATGTAAATACATAGTTTATTCATTTTTTTTACTGCTGAAAAATTGCTTGTATAACTTTGCCCATTTTCTCCCTATTCACCTTACATAGTCAGGAAATGGTCGTTCCATAGTTCATTGCCTTCTCACTGAGAAGTTTGAAGAAGTGTTTTTATATTTTGAACATAAATCATTGGGTAAATGATTTGTAAAATGCTTTTACCTGGTGACCTAGCTTTTTGCTTTGTGGCTGGTCTTTTGAAATACAAGATTTTTATATTTCAAAACCAAATATGTACATCTGTACATATTTGTACGGTTCGTGCCTTTTGAATCTTAGGCAAGCCTCTGCGTTCCAAGGTCATAAGGCAGTCTTCTGTATTTTCAAAACCATCTTAAAGATCGGCTCTTATACATCAACTTGCTGATTCCCTCTGATTTAATTTATGTGTTTGGTACAAAGTGGTATCTCGCTGTGCGTATGTGCAAATTTCTTTCTGGCAGGGAACACATTTGAGTAGCCTTGGAAGCTTTGAAAAGACAGGTTGCTGGACCTTGTCCCAGGAATGATGAAAGCTTAATCTCCGCGGGAGCTGAGACAACAGGATTAAAAACAAAACAAACAAAAAGCAACAACAAAATAGAACACAGCTCCTCAGGTGATTCTCACGTGCAGCCATGTGGGCAGCTCCGTTGCCAGCTCAGGTTAGCGGTTCAAGGCAGGTGAGGCTCACGCCAGTAGTGTTATACGAATTAGCGGGTGCTCCGTAGAATGAGTGTAAGCATTCATGGTGCTTCCAGCAGGAGAGGTCTAGTTACTTCACATCTTTGCAAAAATACAGGCATTATTACCCAAGGTAAGTGATACTGGTTTCGGGGGGTTAGGTGACTGGGGGGGAGTTCCGGGGGTTAGGTGATGTTTTGCCTTAACATCAGTCATGTTGTTCTCCTGCCGCCATCTCTTTGGGTGACTTCCGTCAGGCATGCTTCACTCACCAGCATCCCTGGATCTGCTCACTGGCGGAGATAATAGCCCCTCCTGCTCCAGCAGTAGCTCTAAATTCAAGCTCGGCTTGCAGAGATTCACCTACAACTGACTTCTGAAATTCCAGACCCAGCTGTGCTGGGGAGCAGGTTTGCAGAAATAGGAGGCACTGTCTTGCTGGTTTGAGATTCTGAGACTCCATGGCAAATGACACAATGTTTCGCAACTCAGTTTGAAATTAGCAGTAGGGAGTCTTAAAGTGGTATGAATTTTTTTCACCCCTGCTGCATCTCTTAAGTGGTATAATCATACCACTTAAAAATAGTATTTTTTTACACTAAAAATACTTTGCTGTCATTACTAAAATCATTAAATATACACTCAGAGTACCTTCATATGAGCAAAGTGTTTGGACTAATTGACATTGGACCTTCTTTCTTACCTTGTATCTCTAGGAAAGTATGAGAGAGGGAGGACTTTGTGGCCAAAAAGAAAGGAAAGCCTTCTCACTGGTAGTGGTGAACATTTCTTAGAGGGTTACCTAAGTTCCTTTCTCAGAAGATACCCTAAGCCTTGTCTCCTGCCATTTGCATGGCCCCCTCCACAATGAATACAACGGTGTATCTACTTGGTTGTCTTGAACTTGATGGTGTGTGACTTTTGAGGTTGGGTCATAAAAGACTTGGAAGCTTCTGCCTCGTGATCTCTGTTTCACTTAAACTTCTGGGAAACTGGTTGCCATTTTGTAAGGACACTTCAATCAGCCCAGTACGGCGATCCTTGTAAGGAGCAACTGAGACTTCCAGCCAGCACTTAACACTAACTCACCAACTGTGCAAGCAAGTCACACCAAAAACAGATCTTCCTCTGACTCTACTCAAACTTCAGCTCAACTGCACAGTGGGACCTCACAAGACCATGACCACAGCCTCACAAGAGACTTGAGGCCAGAATCTACCCCACAAAGCTTGTCGGGTTCCTGACTTACAGAAACTATGTGAGATAACATTTTTTAAGTCACAAAGCTTTGGTTTATTTATTATGTAAAATTAGTAACTGATACAAGGGTTTTCATGTAGATGCATCACCAATCTAAAAACAAGAAAATAATTCTAATAACGTGAGAGAATTTATATATTGTTTTTAGTTCTACAAACTCTGAAAGAGGCAGAAACTAAAGTGGAAGTCTTAGGGGAGACAAAATTTTCTTTAAGTATGATAGAATTAGATGGTTGAAATAAAAAAGGTCAGATACCCCAGATTTTAATACATATTTGTCTGGTATGTGTGCTCCAAGGGTATCACTATCTTAAAAATAGTCTGATATTTCATTTACGGTCTTATAATGTTAGGTTTTTAGATACATACATGGTATATGTATGATTTAGAAAAGTTTAGCAACTTTTTTTTTTTTTTGAGACTAGTTCTCGCTATTTTTGCCCATGGAACTGCAGGCCCATGTTGCCCAGGGTACCATAGACTCAAGCAATCCCCAGCCTCAGCTTCCCAGGTAGCTGGGATTACAGGTGTGTGCCACCACGCCCAGCTATTTTGGGAATAAGTCTCGCTATGTTGCCCTGAGCGGGACTCAAACTGCGATTCCTAGCCCCAGCTGCTTCATAGGCTGAAGCTTACAGGCACATGCCACTGTGCCCGGCTTAAGTTTAGCAACTTTTAAAGCACTGAAACTACACTAACTAGTAAGACTTCTGTCATCACCAATCTTTTTTTTTTTTTTTTTTTTTTTTTAGAGACTAGGTCTTACTACGCTGTCCGGGTAGTCCTGATCCTCAGCCTCCCAGGTAGCTGGGATTACAGGCACCTGCAACCACGCCCTACTGCTTTTTCGAGACCAGGTCTCACTATTTTGCCCCAGGTAGTCTCGAACCCATGAACTGAAGCGATCCCTGGACTCTTGCCTCCCAGCACTTGGATTACAGGCATGTCTGGCCACCAATCATTTTTTTTCCATTTTAATAAATGTTCAATATTTAGTCCTAAAGAAAGGATCAACTTTAACCACATACATGTCTGATAGGTTTTCTGAGCTGCAAACACAGTAAGGAAGGGGGAAGTTTAAGGTAATAAAAGAGCAAATACATCACCAAAAAGTGAAGATAGCTTCAGTTGTAAGAAGTGACTGCCAGCATAGTGGTTTAGCTATTTATTCATTATTACACTTAAACTATTCATTATTACACTTAAACTATTAAACTATTTATTCATTATTACACTTCTGGAGTTCAGTCAGAAGTCCAAAATAGGTTTTACTAAAGCTGGGTGTGGTGGCACATGCCTGTAATCCCAGCTACCTGGGAGGCTGAGGCTAGAACTCACTTGAGTCTGCAGGTTCAAGACAATCCCAGGCAATATAGTGAGACCTAGTCTCTAAAAAGAAAAATAAAATTAGTCTCACTGAACTGAAAACCAAGATGTCACCAGCCTATTTCCATTCTGAACACCAGAGGGGAACTTTGTTTCCTTTGTTCTTCAGCTCATGATCCTTCCTCCATCTTCAGCTCATGGTCTTCCTCCATGCCAACAGTCTAGCATCTTTAAATGGCCTTCTCACTTCCTCTGACCTCTGTTATTTGCATAGTCACATCTCTGACTCTTTTCCCCTTTCCCTTGCTAGGACGTGGAGGTCACGTTCAGCCCACCCAGGAACCCACGCTAATCTCTCCATTTCAAGACCCTTAACTCAATTCCATGTGCCAGCTCCCTTATGCCATGCCACATAGACTCCAGAAATCACACTGTGGACATCTTTTAGGGGCTGTTTCTCTTGCTTGCTGCCATGGGCTCAAAACCAGGGATGAGGGGGAGAATGGAAAAGTGCTGTGGTGAGCAGGCTGCAGAGGTCCAGTCCCAGAGGAAGCCCCCACTTTCATTCCCATGTGAGAGGTGGTTATGAAATTGGGTCAAAAAGAGGCAGAAACCTCTAACCAACAAGTCATAGGTCCACATTATGTGTGTGCACAGCACTTTCAAGGTCACAAAGCAATTTAAGCAACAGGGTTTTATTAACAAGGGTATTCAACAGGGAAAATGAAAAGTCCTTAATGCCACAGTGGCCAGTTATCTTACCCCAGTCACCATTTTCAGTCCCAAAGTTTGGGACATGTGCCCCTTCCAAAACTGAGGCAGGTATTGCAAAGTCCAGTCTTTCTCCAGCTTCTTTTCTTTACTCTTCTCTAGTGTTCCACGCTGTTCCACTTCTCCAAGGGCCTTCAAATTTCTTCCAAATTACTGATCCCAAATAAGCTTTCCAAATGTGCCACCTTGCTGTGGCTCCACACACTACCTTATCAGGCCCGCCTTTGGCAGGGTCTGGCCAAATCCACCAGGCCTGCCCTCAGCAGCCCCTGGTCACCCCCGGCCTGCTGTTCTGGCATCTGACTCCACATCAACTACATTTCTGCCAGTCACTATCCCACCATGTGACTCCTTGTCACCACCAGCTCACTCTTTCAGGGGGTTTCCCCTGGCAGGCCATGTGGGCCTGTTCTAACAGTCCGTCATTCTCATCTCTTTTTTTTTCTTCTCTCTCTTCACTCCTCCCTTTTTATACACCCTCTCTCCCCACTTCCCATTTTCTCTTGCACAGGGTCTTTCTCTCAGACTCTGCCCACCAGGGTATTTTGGCACCAATACAATTTTAACTGTGTCACTACCCTTTGTCAGTTATGGGAACCAAGAGTCTTAAACTCGATGGGCCAGAATAAGCTAAGGATCAAGCCAACTTGCTGATGGACTCTGGGCTAAATATCTAACAAGCTGGGGGTCTAGAGAAGTGAGGGTCATCCTGCTGCCCAGGGGCGAGCCAGGCCACTTGCTGGTTTAGTGCCTGGAGCTGTGTTATCCATCTCTCCTTGGGGAAGCCATGCCTGACCACCATAACGAGAGTTGTCTGACCAAGAGGAAGGGGGAAAGCTTAGTCTTTCACTTAAAAATATTTCATCTCTAGACGCTGATAGCACCGCAGTTTGTCTGATCACAAGATGTCTGATCAGTGAGTGTCTTGGCCCCCTCCTCCCCCTTTGTTCTGAAAGCTGCCCTTGGAACAGCAAGTGTTGACCTTTGGACTGGGGAGGAGGCATTCAGTATCTGCAGGTTCAACAGCTGCAGATCCAAAACAGCCCAACATGCACTTAAACTGAAATGCACTTACGCTGATGGGTCTGCACCAAAAACGCACAGATTTTTTCCTCCCTTGTCGTTGTTCCTTAAATAGCGTTTGCACATCATTTACATTGTAAATTATAAAAATACCTCATATGGTATAATAAATCTTCTAGAGATGATTTAAAGGGTACAGGAACTTGTACGTGGGTTCTATGCAAATGCCATGCCATTTTATATAAGGGACTGCACTTTAGTATCTACTGGACTCCTGGATTCAAATCCCTCCACACTGAGGGACCACTACACTGCTCGCCTGGGGAGAGCCATAATGGGAAACACCATTCTAAGTGGTTCTGCCTGAGGGACTTTATCTGGAAGTCATCAAAACAGAAGAAGCAAGTGAAAGAACATGGTGAAAAAAAAGTGTTCGAACTCACTGATAACCAAAGAAATACAGATTAAATGTGAGTTACTATTTTTATCTACTTGCTAAGGATTATGAAACAGAACAATGGAGGCCACAGGCTAGGACACAGTGAGTAGCTACGGTCACAGCTTCCCAGAGGACACCAGCAACAAATACAAAACCTCATTGTCCTCCAACTCAACAAGGGAATAGCTGACAAAAGTCAGCCACCCACAGGCATTCCACAGCCAGGAGCAGTAAGGTCACAAGTGATCAAGTGGCTAGACGCACACAGGCGAACTTGACAGGGGAACTAAGGTGGGCAAGTCACCATGATTCTGGCCAAAATAGCACACAGGATGACAAAGAAGGAAAAATATGGTGTGACTGAGAAGGCAGACTACGGCAACCGCTTTCTCTTCTGTATTCCCCAAACTTTCTATAATGGGGACGTATTATGTAAATACTTTTCTATTTTTAAAAGCATCTGAAATATGTGAAAAGCAAACATGACAGCCCTTAAGTTGACAAAAGCTTAAGTTTCAAGGACAGAGTTCTCTAGAATGTTCCCATGAAGGATTCTAGAACATTCCTCAGAGCCTGACCATCTACTTGAAAGAAAAAATCTTTGTCAGTGATTCTCATCTCTGGGGAAAACCGTCCCAACCCACCAGAGGTTAATATAACTGCAGAGGTCGAGGCCGGGCACAGTGGTTCCTGCCTGTAAGCTTAAGCCAATATAACTGCAGAGGTTGTAATCCTAGACAAAGTTTCTTCTTATTTCTGTGTCTCCTTTTTCAGTCTACCTAGAATGTTTTCTTTCAGCTCTTCTGAGGAAATGAGGTCTTTGGGCATGACTAGTTGAGGAGAGATGTTATGACAAGAGCTTCTCCACAGTTCTGGTTTCCTGTTTTCCGTTTGGTAAAACTTCCTCTGAGTGCCTCCTTGTCGCCAGCTCCCTGAGGTTGAGAGCATCCTGAATGCTCTTTCTCTGTAGCCAGTGTCTTCGGCTGATCCTTATCCAACTATTAGAAGAGAGAGAGAGGCCTGTTGAGAGATAACATATGAAGTATTATTGATACAACAGAACATGAGTACCAATGTGTGACCAAGGAATTCTGGAAATTACACCCTGACTGTGACACAGGGTTGTGTCGCAGTTAAAAATGTGTTGGTGCCAAAATACTCTGGTGGGTGAGGTCTGAGAGGAAGATGTATGAGAAGCAGCTAGCAGTGCCAAAACACAGATAAAAGGAAGGATCAAGGATAGGAAAGAAAAAGGAAAAGAAAGGAATGAGAATGGCAGACTGAGAGAACAGGCCCACATGGCCTGGCCAGGAGAAGCCCTCTGGAAGAGTGAGCTGGTGGTAGCAAGGAGTCATGGTGGCCGACAGAAGAGTGGCCGGTGTGGAGAGTGTGACAATGAAGCAAGGTGGCAGAGTGAACTGGTACCTGGAGATGGCAGGGATTTGGAAAGCTGATTTGTGCATCAGCATTTGAAGAAGTTTGAAGCACCTTGGAGAAGTGGAGCAGCTCAGAACACTGGGGAGAGAAGAAGCCAAGAGAAGATGACAGAGAGAGACTGGAACTTTGCAGAGTGCCTGCCTCAGGTTTGGAGGGGCAAAGGGCACCATCTTGGATATGTGTCTTCGGGACCTTTGGGACTGAAAATGGTAACGGGTAAAATAACTGGCCACTTGTGTCTTTAAGAACTTTTTGTTTTCCTGGTTAGTTTCCCTTGTTAATAAAACCTTATTGTTGAACTGCATTTGAGTAGCAACTGCTATGTGTGGGTGGACAGACCTAAGGAAACCTGACTGGTAGAAACCGCATTTTAAGAGGTTTTTTCCTGTGGCTTGTTGGTTGGCGGCTTCCGCCCCTTTACACCTGATTTCAACTGGAGCATAGCCAGCAAATCCCACAACTGGAGGGTTGTTTTTAGGTCTACCTTTACTCAGAAGAGATAATGTAAAAAGACAGGTAAGTAAGTGACAAGCACAAAGCACTGTGAGGAATATGTGGTTTGTTGAGAAGGCATGGTGTCTTAAAAGAAGATCCAGCATTATAAGGGGATATTGCTAATGGCTGTGTTGTTAATATTCATAGTGTCTTTTCAAAGGGTAACCTGGGATTAAAAAGCTTGCCAGAAGCCATGAGTTAACCAAAGCAGGACTTCTGTTTTCTCAATGTATCTGTGAGCTTCACTGACCTTCTGCATGAGCTGTGTATGAGTGTGGGGGCCTACACAGTCATGTCTACACCACACAGCCATGTCTACACCACCCACCATGCAGGACTGAACCTACCTCTGACAGGTCCAACATGTTTGCATTTGCAGAAGGAGATCTTGTCTTTATTTCCTGCAGATTAGGTCTCAAGGTGTTTTTTTACCACGTGAAGTAGAAGTCACAAGTCTTCCATTATGTCCACTGGAAGTTTAACTTTAAAAGACATATTTTTCTACCTGAGTGTTTCTGACCCAGCTTGGAAATGTCATTGGTCTCTTCGCCCAGTAAAGGGAGTCCAGAGAAGTGTCATTGCTCTCTTATAGAGGAACTTTGGTAAAACTAGCTGGTTTTCAGATTGGTTTATGTTGATGATGAGGGTTGTAAGGACTTGTGAGAAGTAAAAGAACAATGTGAGATTCTTCCTAGAGGAATTCACCTCCCTGGGATGTATTGTGATAGTGTATATATTCCACTTTTCAAGTTAAAATGTCATTTATAATAGGTAGGAAGCTAGTGGTAGACTTAAAATAAATACTTGCATAATTATCTGTAGATGCCCAGCATTTTTGTTAATTTTACTGCTTTGTGAAGTCCAAAAGTCCAGAGAACCACCACTTTAATGGATTTGATTAGAGCCTTAATTTGTTTTTCGTTTCGTTTTGTTTTTTATTGAGACTAGGTCTCGCTATTTTTGCCTGTGGAACCGCAGGCTCACGTTGCCTGGGGTACCACGGACTCAAGCAATCCCCAGCCTCAGCTTCCCAGGTAGCTGGGATTACAGGCACGCACCACCACATCCAGCTATTTTTTGGGGACTAGGTTTCGCTGTTTTTGCCCCAAGCGGGACTTGAACCACGGTCCCAAGCCCCAGCTGCTTCATAGGCTGAAGCTTACAGGCACAAGCCACCATGTCCAGCTTTAGAGCCTTAATTTGTTAAACAGCTTAACAATACCCACAGCCCTCGGACCAACTTAGAGCCTTAATTTGAAATAGTGTATTTAAGGTGATTTAACTGAATGTCATTCTGATGAAGAAACCTTTAAATAATCCATTACTTAAAAAAAATCCATCTCTGTCCATTCACAAAGTCAACCTACTTGGAAGCTACATAATGTCTTTCAGATGGTGAATGGATAAACTGTGGGCATCCAGATAATGGAATATTACTCAGCCCCAAAAGAGAAAAATGATCAAACCAAGGAAAGACATGGAGAAAACTTAATACTATTAAATGAAAAAAAAAACAACCTGAAAATGGTACACATTAGATGATCCAACAATTTAACACTTTAGAAAAGATAGAACTTTGGAGATAGTAAAAGAATCAGAGGTTGCTAAGGCTTAGGGGGAGGAGTAGGCAAAGTGAAGAGGATTCATAGAAAAGTAAAATGACTATTACCATAGATTCCTTATAAATTTACCAAAATCCATAGAACATACCACATAAGTGAACCCTAATGTATGAGACAGACTCTGGGAGCTAAGGATGCCAGAGCAAGTTCGTCAGTTATAACAAATGTATCACACTGGTGAGGGATGCTGAAAACAGAGGTGGTTGTGTGGGGTAGGAGAAGAGGGAGAGGGGATATAAGGGAAATCTCTATACCTTTGGCTCAACTTTGCTTTGAACCTAAAAATGCTCTCACAAAGTTTATTTTAAAAGCAAAATCAACAAAATCAAAATGTAATGCTGAGAGTGAACTACCATCCCAGCAAGCGGAGGTCACTGACAAGGAATTCAACCTTTTGGCCTGAAGAAACTTCAGAGACTCTCACCACACAGCTGAGAAAACGACCTCCGAGGTTTTCAGTTGTTACTGGCTCTAGCCCTTCTGACAACTTGCCACGTGACCTTGGGTTAGTAGTCACTCATGTGACCTTGGGTTAGTCAGTGACTGGTCTGGTCCAGTGACTGCAAAGAGCCCTCCAGATCTGATATTCTGTGGCTTGAGTCAATGATCCCCAAGTTAAATGAATTGGGAGAAAAATGCCTTGTCATGGGCTTGGGGTCATGTTTGGGGAGCTACAGGACTGCAGGAATTGACAACACCCTTTATTACCCTGACTATGACTTCTACTTTTGTAACCCTGAGTCACTTAGCATTCAGGGGAAAACTAAGAAAAAGATTCCTTACCCCACTCTCATCTCTATTTTATTAACTGACATGTGAGATGAGGTGGCTGTGCAAACTTGATGGATCCAAACGCTGGTGGTTACTGCCCCCTAGTGGTCAGAGCATGTACTCACTAGTGAGTTGTTAAACACCTATCTTGTGGGTTAATTTCCAAATGAATCAAGTGCTCACACAACTTAAGAAAAAAAGCCCATTCAAAGCCGGGCACGGTGGCGCATGCCTGTAAGCTTCAGCCTATGAAGCGGCTGAGGCTAGGGATCGCGGTTCTAGTTCCGCTCGGGACAACACAGCGAGACCTAGTCCCAAAAAATAGCTGGGTGTGGTGGCGCGCGCCTGTAATCCCAGCTACCCAGGAAGCTGAGGCTGGGGATTGCTTGAGTCCGTGGTACCCCGGGCAATGTGAGCCTGCAGTTCCATGGGCAAAAATAGCGAGACCTAGTCTAAAAAAAAAAAAAGCCCATTCAAAAAAGTACAAAAAATCTAAATAAATACTTTTCCAAAGAAGACATTCAGATGGTTTACAGGCACATGAATAAAAGTTCAGCACTGCTTATTATAAGAGAAAGACAGTTCAGACCACAAGGAAGTACCACTCACCCCAGTGAGAATGGCCCAGATCAAACAGACTGAGACAACAAACCTCTGCAAGGATGTGGAGAAAGGAAACACTCACCAACTGGAGGCTTGCTGCCAGTTCTTTATTATTCTAGCTATGGTATCTTGACAGGTTACTGAGCTTTTCATCGGTTAAATTAGTGATAAGACTTTATAGCTTGTTGTGGGGAGATACGGCATGGAACAGTGCCAGACCAAAGTCTGTTACTGCTTGGCATTGAGGAAGTGCTAGTTGGAGACAGTGATCAGTTCTTACTGCCCTGGCTGTTCGACACAGGTCTCTCGAGCAGGGTAGAGCAGATAAAGACTCGTCTTCTTGGTTCCAGCACATTCTTCTAAGTTCACCCCCTCACCCCCAAATTTGCTTTAGCATCATTAGCTAACCTGATACTCATTTGGGGAATGAAACTCTGTAGGAAACTAAAGTGAAAGAGACTTGAGATAGGGGGAGTAAGGCTATTCAAAAAATGGACTAAAAAATCTAAATAAATATTTTTTTTTCCTGGAGTAAGGAGGGGTGTAGTTATTGTTCCCCTGCGAAAGGAGACAGAGACTAGATTAGAAGCGAGTACAAGTCACAAGAGGGGAAAGTTTAGGTTAGAATCATACCATGCCACAGACACCTAGGAGCTGAAGAGATGAACCAGGTGGTCTTTTGTTGTTACCAAAACCACATACTATTTACCATCTTTACTGTTTTTGAGTGAATAGTATGCTAACTACAAGTAAATTGCTGTGCGACCGGTCTTTAGAACATTTTCATCTTGCAAAATCAAAATGTCACCATAATTTCAGCTTTTCAGATCTAGTGAAGCGGCTGCATCCAGGCCACTAGACCACCACGGCCGCAGCAGGAAGGCTGCTGATTCAGGCAAGCAAGCAAAAAAGGGCAAATTTATTTAGATGGATAGCCATCAGGAAGCTTGCCAAGGAGAAAAGAAACAGAAAAAAACGTGGGATGGGCAGGTGGGTGGAACCAGGACAGGCAAGGAAACTGTAGTGGAGTGGTGTCTCCGAATATATAGCACCTTTCCCTGATTATTCTTATGCCCCATCAGTCTCTTTGTGATTGACCACTTCTTCAGGAACTCACTCTGTCTTAAAGCTGCTGTGCCCAGTATCACATGTTGCTTTCCAGCTTATCTTATTATTTTTGTTTTGCTTTACCGACCTTGTCTGGGAATGTCCTGTTAGTCCTTTTTCCTTAGTCCAGGGAGTGTTTCGGTAATCTCCTTTCCAATTTGCTGCCCTTATCTCTGGAGTCTCCCGTATTCTATTTTTTTTTCTTCCTATGCCAGGCTGACAGACTCGCTAGTCCCTGACAACTGCCATTCGACAATTTGATTGTCCTAGATTTCTCCGTAAGCCGATTAGTGGGGTCATTGTCTTTTTCTGATTGGTTGATCTCACTCAGCGCAGGTTGTAGCAGATAGGATTTCCTGTGGGCATTTTTGTTTTTAAGGGTAAACGATCTTCCAGCATATCTACAAAACTAGATTTCTCTATTCCTTCAGCTACTCTCGGATATTTAATTATTATTTAAATAATATTTAATTTCTCTATTCCTTCAGCTACTCTCGGATATTTAATGTACTTCCACTCTTGGCTACTGTAAAATAATGCTGCAATGCACATAGGTGTGCAAACCGCTCAAGATGTTAAGTTTGCAATTTTTTTTTTTTTTTTTGAGACTAGGTCTCGCTAATTTGCCCGTGGAACCACAGGCTCATGTTGCCCGGGGTACCACAGACTCAAAAAATTCCCAGCCTCAGCTTCCCAGGTAGCTGGGATTACAGGCGCGCGCCACCACACCCAGCTATTTTTGGGACTAGGTCTCACTATGTTGCCCAGGCGGGTATCGAACCCGCGGACTCAAGCAATTCCCAGTCCCAGCCGCGCTCCATAGGCTTTCGCTTCAAGGCACGCGCCACCGTGCCCGGCTTAACTTCGCTATTTTATAGGCGATGGCAACTCCAATTCAGTTCTCAACAGCGGCGACCCTGCCATTTGCTGCGGGGGAGAAGACGCTGCACTGTAGGGTGTTTTAGCAACCTCGCCGGTCTCTACCCGCTAGATCCCAGCAGCACCTCCCACTCCACACCCTGCCAAACGGAAGTGGGGGGGGCGAGAGAAACACCTCTAAAGAAACCCCCCCAGGTAGCTCTGAGACCCGCCCAAGAGATGACAGCTCTGCAAAGAAATCTTTTTAACTTTACAAAACCCGGAAGAGCGCCAAAAGACGTCATCCTGTATGGAGAAGAAAGCTGGGTGATAAAACCGCAAGGCAGAAAGTTAGACAAACGAGCAAGACTTCCACCTCCGAGAGCCCGACCCTAGTGAGGCCCCAAGGCCCCGCCCACAAAACGACCTGCGTCGCCTATGCAGTGCATGCTGGGTCTTGTAGTCCAACACGCCAGGTCTGCGCGCGCAGCCTCTCAGCCGGCGCCTTCCTCCGTGCGCCGCGGGTACCTGTCCCCGGAAGTCAGGCCGGTTAAAGTTTCAAAGCTTCCTTTCCCCGCCTCTTAGTCCCGCAGATTGCCAATCGAAGTGGCCAATAGACGGCTTGGCTGGAACTCTCTTTTACTTGATTGGCTTAGAGTTTTGCAGCGGCCCAGGAAAACTGGCCGGGGATTGGCCGAGCCTTCGGTTTTGAAAATCGTAGTTTTCGCCCGCGCTGCACCGCCCCGCTGCTTCCGCGAGCCGTGAACCCTGGAGCCCCGGAGCTGAGGGTCTGGGCGGGTGAGGGGCTCTACTCGGGAGCCGCCGGACCTGAGTCGGAGCAGCACTTGGGAGACGTGGTGCAGTCGAGTGAGTGCAGACGTGGTGCAGTCGAGCGCGGGCGGCCGGCGGGGTGGGGGGTGGTTAGCGATCTGTTACCCTCCGCCGACGACCGGGGGTGTGAGTCACCCCCCCCATCCCTTGAGACCTGGGAATGGACGGGTCACCCCTTCCAAGTGGCCTTGGGGCCTGAGGTCACCCTCCCCCTTCCGCCTGGACCCGAGAAGATAATCCAGTCGCCTCCCCGCTCCCGTGCCGGGACCCTCTCGTGTGCCTGGGAAGCTCTTCGTGGACCTGGAGTGCAGGAAGCGCCCGCCGCCCGGGGTATTGGGCAGAATCATGCCGGATGGCAGTTTTGTACAGTTAACCCTCGTAACACCTCCCCCATCCGCCGAGCAGCCTTTTAAACGGGCCGTGTCCAGTGCTGCCCCTTATGTCACTCAGCAAGTAGTTGGCTGCCCGCGGGTCAGTTCCCGCCAGCCCCTGCCCCATAGCCGTCTCTGGGGGTGCCCAGAGTTAAAACACATGGGGCCTTCTTCCCAGGGACTGAAGTCGGGGGGCCGGTCTAGTGTGTGACTAAGAGCACAGTGTAAGTCCAGGCTCCACCCCTCCCTCACCAGTGACTGACTTCTCTTGTCCTGTCCTTGTCGGTGGTGTCTTTGGGGTTGTGATGTGAAGGGGATGAAATGAGGTGCTGTTTCTCCCCAGCCTGGAGTAGGACTCTGTTAAAGGGGAGCAGCTATGAAGACAGTCCTTCATGCCCAACTTCCCGCACTCTCCAGGAAACAGGGGTTGCATGAGAGAAGGTGGCCTTCTGGTCTAGTGGACAGCTCCAGGGAAGAATTGAGGGGGGAAAATGTACTTCTTTCTGCTTTGGGGAGATGTTGGGTGCGCTGGGTTCGTGCCCACGCTGAAGGGGAGCTTTGTGCTGCTCTTCCCGGGAGACTGGGGCTTGTGGTGGATGCCTCCTTTGCAGGGTTGTCTCTGTTCTGACTTGCAGCTGAAGGTGGCTGAAAACGCTTTCCCAGGGAAGGAGCCTTTTTGCCCTTTGTGAAGGATGCTCACCCCCTTTCGCCTCTTTGAACAAACAAACACATCAAAAACCAGCTGTTGCTTTCTGTAGCATCTCTGCAAACCTTTGCTTTGCTTTTGGCTTCCGTAAACAGTTTCCTGGGGTCCTGCACTTGGCCAGGGCTGTGTCTGGGCCACAGAGGCTGGTGGCGGCCGGAGGGATGGCTGTGGAGAAGGCCGTGCCCTTGACTGACTGGCTGCCAGGTGGTGTCTGTCAAAGCCTCAGTGGTCCTGCCCATTTGGCCCTGCCTTGGTTAGTGGTGCCCTGGGCCAGATCGAGGAGCAAAGGCTTTGTGCGAGTATGGCATGCCTTAACCTGTGGGCGATGCACTCACATCGTGTTCCTGTGTCTGTAAAGTGTGAAGTGGGGGAGCGGGAGAGGTGGATGGGGAGGAGGGGGGAAGGGAGAAGGGAGCACCGGTAGGAGGTTTGTTTCTAGCTGTAGCGTCATTCAACAAGCATTCTTTTCTTGCCAGCTACTGTCCCTGGCTCTGGGCTATCAGCTCTGAGCAAGACAAGGCCTTGCCCTCGGGGAGCAGGGGGTAGCGACAGGCTGTGAGCAAACATATGCCCCATCACCCAAGTGCCATGCGGAAAATGGAAACTGATGGGTAGGATGGTAGCTAGTGGTCAGGTCCTCCCTGCACAACTGAGATCCAAGTGATGAGGAGTAGGCTTTTCTGGAGACAGAATGTTCCAGAGGGCAGAGTTTATTTGAGGAACAAAGACTATGGTGTCCTGGAGGGCTGCAGCCTGACCTCTGGTAAAGGTGTCAGGGGGTCAGTGACTTAGCCCTTCTTCCAGGTGGGAGGCTCAGCTGCGTGTGGCTCTTGGTTTTGAATGCTGGATCCTGGTGTCAGGTCACTGTCCCGGAACGCGACATGTAGTCTGTCGTGGCTTAACTGCCACTGCCCATTCTTATGTTCTTTCCTTCATCTACCTGGAAGGAGATGCCCTGAGCCCCTGCTATGTCTGTAATGGAATCCTTCCCTGCCTGGCACTTTGGTGATGATTTTATCATCACGTCTTGAGGAGGAGACCTGAGCTGCTAGTGGTGGTTGGTTTGTTTGTTTGTTTGTGTGTTTGTTTAAAGGAAATTAAGAGAAAGCTGGTTTTGTATTCTCCCTTTCTGATACTATCTCCAGACAGGTTTTCTGAAAACCTGTGCGTTACTTTTCACTCTCCTCATGCTCCCTTCTCTGTGTCCAGGGCATTTCATCTCAAGGTTGGGGGTGGTGGGGCCCCTCAGAGAGGAGCATGTCTCTGGACCTCTGTTTACCTACTGGACCTCTGGCATGTGGAACTACTTCCGCTCCTGGCCTCTTGAAGAGGCAAATGGGTTCCATGATCTTTGACTTGACACTTGGGGTCAGCTGGTATGTCTCTCAGGGTGACTGTGTCTAAGCTTGCTCCCCTGCGCAGAGGAGGGGAGGGGCCCTAGGAGGAAAGAGGGGGTACCTGTGGTAGGTGCAGCTCCTCCCTGACCACGCAGGTGGTTGGCTGGGACCTGGCATCTTAAGTCCCAAGAATGGCCATTTGTCAGGAGGGCTTTGTTACCAGAATTGGCATCTAGAGTTCTGCTTCTCTGGGGCAGTCCTGAGCAGGGAGGACCCTGATGCGGTCACTGGGGAAGAACGCGAAGATTCTAGCCCCCAGCCCAGAGCCCTTCTATCTCATGTCCCTACTTTAGCCAGACAGAGCCACCATGGGGACGACAGCCCCAGGACCCATCCACCTGCTGGAGCTGTGTGACCAGAAGCTCATGGAGTTTGTCTGCAATGTGGACAACAAGGACTTGGTGTGGCTGGAGGAGATTGAGGAGGAGGCTGAGCGCATGTTCACCAGGTGAGGATAGAGTGGTCAGCGAGGGCTCCGGGCTAGAGCCACCCCACATCCCACCCTGCATGTATGACAGGCTCTCAGGCTCCCCCTCGGAGCACCGTCCGGAATCACGGGCAGCAGGGCGACCTCGGGAGGCTGTCCTGGCTTTGCTCCTCGGCCATAGCTCCTGCTGGAGCCGGGTACCTGGCAGGTGACCTGCACGTGGCCATGCCTCTCACCCCCGCTAGCTCTCTCATGGCCAGGACATGGGCAGGGACCAGAATGGTGCGGGAGGGAGCTGGTGGTCCCCAGGCTTCAGCAGACATCATCCACCTTGTCCCAAACAGAGAATTCAGCAAAGAGCCCGAGCTGATGCCCAAAACACCTTCTCAGAAGAACCG
>PVHY01011693.1:0-23777 GCA_004024945.1 Uropsilus gracilis | reverse complement strand
TTTAGCCTGTGCCTCGCTGGGCAGGATTTCAGGTGTGGAAGACGAAAGAGAATCCTGCCTTCTGTGTGGGGGAGGGTGCAACACCATGGCTTTGAGCACTGGGGAGAGGGGGGCTGGGTCTTGGGGTCGGCTCATCCTGGGCTCACACCCCATCTCAGCTCCTTTGCAGCTCTAGGGCCTTGAGTTAATTTTCCACTTCAGAGCCTCAGTTTCCTCATCTGCAAAGTGAGGTTGACAGTCGCTGCCTCTTAGGGCTGTCTTGCGGATTGAGTGACACTGTGTGCAGCATCTAGTGGGGTGCGTGGCACGGGGTACCCTCAGACACTGGTAGGTTTTGTGAGCTTAACCTTCCCGCAGTCCAGCGAGGGCACAGGCAGCATCCCTGATTTACAGGTAGGGCGACGGAGGCTCGGGGAGGAGTGGCTAGGCCCGTGGGCCTCACCGTGGCAGAGCCTGGACTAGACCCCTCTCTTCTGTCCCTAAGACCTCTACTCCATACTCTATCCAAGCTGTTGGTCCTGGGGAAGCTGGCTCCCCTGGCTCCGTTTCGGTGTTGCCCCCTCCCCTGCTGGTCTTCTCAGCTCTCTCTCTGCTGTCTCTGGCAGGTTGTCGCGCAGGAAGACCCGGAGCAGCCAGCTGAGCTCCCGGCGCCTGCGCAGCAAGGACAAACTGGACAAGCTGGAGAAGCTGGCCCCGCTGGTGGGGCAGGACGGCCCTGTCTTGCGTCGTGTGACCCGTGCCGCCGCTGCCGCTGCAGCCACCACCGTGGCACTGGTGGCACCTGCGCCGGCCCCTGAGTCTCCCACAGCACTGACCAAGAAGTTTGGGGTGGACCCGCGGGTGCCCATGGTGGAGATAGGCGCCAGCGAGCAGCAGAGCGCCCAGCAGCACCTCAGCCAGCTCAAGTCCGCGCCGGCCTCCCCCATCGCCTTGACCTCGGATGAGGAGTCAACCCCCAGGAAGCCAGAGGCCAGGAGACTGGAGTCCGTCACCCTGAGCTCCCTGATGACTACACCCCAAGACCCCAAGGGCCGAGGGCCCGGAGCGGGGCGGTCCGCCTCCAAGCTCAGGATCGCACAGGCCTCCCCAGGCCTGCAGGACTTGCCCGCCTCCCCGGCCTCCCCAGTCTCCCCCTGGCGGGAGCGGGTGCTGGCACCCATCTTGCCTGATAATTTCTCCACGCCCACGGGCACCCGCCTGAACCGGAGGTCGGTGCGGCGCAGCCTGATCGCCCCGTCCTCCCCGGGGCCCCAGCCCTCGCTGGCCCAGAAGTACTCCCTGGTCACCCAGCAGGAGCCCGCCGTCCGCAGGTCCAGCAGGATTGCCAAGAAGACCACCGAGGAGCCGGCTGCCTCCGCCCGCATCATCTGTGAGTTGGTGGGGGGGGGGGGGCCTGCCGTGCACGGGGGTGCGGTGGGTACCTGGCTCTCTGGCGGGCCTGGGGGCTGCCCAGGCGCTGCTGCTCTCCGCGATGGTTTGCAGTGTGTGGCGCTGCGCAGAGACACATGCTGAGAAGACTGTTGGGGTTGTTTTTGGCCCCGCCCCCTACCCATCCCTGAGTGATTTTATTTTTTTTTGGTAATTAAAACAATTTTTTTTTAGTTTTTTAATTTTTTACTTTACTTTTTTTTATTTTTATTGAGACCAGGTTTTGCTATTTTGGCCTGTGGCTCATGTTGCCCGGGGTACCACAGACTCAATCCCTAGCCTCAGCTTCCCAGTAGCTGGGATTTCAGGCGTGCGCCACCACACCCAGCTATTTTTTGGAACTAGGTCTTGCTATGTTGCAGGCAGGACTTGAACCGTGATCCCTAGCCCCAGCCACTTCATAGGCTGAAGCTTATAGGCATGAGCCACCGTGCCCGGCTTTTACTTTACTTTTAATATTTACTTATTTTTCTAATTTCCGTGCAGCATTGGTCATGCTTATGCGGTTATTGTCCTGCTTGGGTTGGCCCTTCCATATCACACCCCTGCTCAGCCTCTCCACAATCCCTCTCCACTCTGGTCACTCTAGCTCCTCTCTCAGGGCCAGTCATGGGTCGATGCTTGACCCCCTGTCCCTGGTCACTCCCTTTTCTGGGGCACTGGCCTCTGTTCCTGGGGGAGGCCTGCGCTCCTGGAATGGTCAGACCGTGCTGCAGTAACTGAGGCGGGTCTTGCTGAGAAGTTTGTTGGGTGAACGTGGTGACATGACTGGGCTGAGCCTTCTGCATTCCGGCTGTGCGGGCTCCACCATGTGTCACGGTCCAGCATGCCCACAGTGTCACCGGGTGGCCCGTGCTGTGTCTGGGTGCTCACATGGCCGGTGGGCCCCCGGGTGATTGTCGTCACTGAGCGGGATTCTGGTTGCATGTCGCGTTGTTGGGCCGGACGTTGGCTTGTGTCGTGGCTGGTCGGGCAGTGCCTTCCAGGCCAGTCTCCTTGTTTACAAGTGTGGAAAGTGAGGTCCAGAGAGGTGGCCCTCGTCCGCTTGGAGAAGGCTGCGCTGAGCTGTGCTTTTTCGCTCCTGCGGGACCTTCCTCTGTCTACGAGCCACTCCTGTTAGCACAACTGTTGGCCCCGAAAGATGGCGGTGAATTCCTGTGGCTCATTCCCAGCCCGTGATGGGTGCACGGCAGCTCAGCCATTTCCCCAGCCCATGACCTGAGGCAGCTGCCTTCACCTTGGGTCTTCGCCACTCTTATCAGCGGGGTTTACCACCACACCGCCTCAGGGGGTGTTCATAGGAGTTTCCTCGTCCCTCCATGTGGGCTGTTAAAAAACAGACCCGCCTCGTGGGAGCTGAGCTGCTCGATCAGCACTTCCCACCTTAGGACTGTTCTCCCAGTGGGAGCGGGTGTTATGAGCCGCAGAGGATACTGAGTACTAAGAATCCAGGCTGGCTGCATGGAGGAGGTGGGTTCTGGGCTGGAGGGCATTTTTTAACCAGGCTTTTGCCAGGTTAAAAAAAAATGTGAGAAAAGGTATCCCTGCCAGAGGGAACAGAGACCCGAAGTGTGAGATGCAAGTGATGGGCTATCTGGCGTGGTGGGGTTGATACCAGGGGATGTGGCCCTTGATGGCTGTCAACAGGTTCTTGTCAGTGTGTGTAAAATGGCCAAGAGGAAGGAAGACCTAGGGAGGCTGCTGGGCCAGTCAGAGCAAGTGCAGCATTGGGGCTGAGGAGGGGAAGGCCAGCTGCACTTCAGGGCGTATCTCAACATAGCTTACCCCTCAGGGTGCCCCTGGAGGGTCTTGGGGACCTACACTTTGAGCACTGCTGACCTCGATGATCTCTCCACCCAAGCCCCCTTAGTCTGTAACCTTATCCTCCTCCCCTTCCCCGCCCCCCCCATACACCTTGTACACTCCCCTGCTCACTTCTGCACCGCCCGTGTCACGTATCCTTTATAGGACCTTTGGGTGACTGCATAGACTGGGCTCTGCCCTGCCCTGCCCTCCGTGGGGACCCAGGCCTGACCAGGTCCGGTGCTGGTTGGCCAAGTGGGCAGTGTGATGTTTACTCTGCTCTAGGCTCGTCCTCCTGAGGTGCTTGCAGCCCAGAGGAGCAGCCAGGGTGCGCCCTCCGACAGGCACGAGCCAGAGGTGGCAGGAGACATAACGCTGACAGCCCCTCTGGGGCCTTCAGAGTGGGGCAGTGCTCAGGGCACCAGGGTCCCCATGTCCAGGGGAGGGGTGTCCAGGAGATGGGATGGTCCAGCTGCAGACCTGGAACCACCAGGCCCCCAGCAGACCCGCTCCCTGGCCCCATGGGCAGCACCTGACTGGCTTCTGACGGCATCTTCTCTGCCTTTGTTTCTCCTCAGGTCACAGTTACCTGGAGAGGCTCCTGAATGTTGAAGTGCCCCAGAAAGTCAGGTGAGTTCAGTGCCAGGGTGTAGGCATCTTTCTGGGGCACGCTGGGGTTGTGGAGCTGGACGCTGGGGCTCCTGCCTCGGGGCTCTGGGTTTGGGGTTCAGGCCAGCCCCTTGATGTGGGCCCCTCCTGGGTCTCTGCCTCGCTGTGGGGGACCCTGGGTTGGCCAGGCGGCCCCACAGTGCCTCCTGCTCTGCTTTCAGCCCCAAGCAGAAGGAGCCCAGTGAGAAGGCTGAGCCCGTGGAGGCAGCTGAGCCAGAGGTGAGGTGGGCAGGGCAGGAGGGGGCGCCTTGGGCCTTTAGGCTCCCAGGTGCAGACCTCCAAAGCTGTGCTTTCTCCAGACCCCCAAGAACAATGGGAACACCTTGTGGCCTCGCAGTGCCTCCAAAACGGCTGTCGGCACCCCGGACTCGCAGCCTGTGGTTGGCAGCCAGGCCACGGCCTCGCAAGGGCAGCCAGGTGAGTCTGATGCCCGCAGCTGTGAGCACCTTGATGGCCGACCCGGCATCTTGCTGGGGAAGAGGAAGCCCCATATTCTGGGCCGACAGGCCGAGAATAAATGGAACCCGGGGCTGCTCGATCCCCTCGGAGTCTGTAGGCATCATCTTCTACCTGGTGGCCAGCTACCTTGGCTGCTTGGTGCAGGAGGAAAGGGAAGGGCTGGGCTGGGGCCTCGACCAAGTCAGGCCTTGGGCCCCGCCCTGGGGGCAGCAGGAAGAGCTGGTGGGGCACTTGCCTGTGGTCTGCATGGCTGCCTCACCTCTCCTCTTTGTGGCTCCCCACCTAGGCTTTGGCCCCCCTGGCAGGTACCTCAGTCTCCCTGGTGGGAGCAGCAGCACTGTAGCTGTGAGATCTAGAACTAACTCCCCAGCCTTAGGATGGGGTTGGGGACAGTGACCACGCTGACCCCGTGCCCCCAGGAGGCTGCAGGGACCCTTTGGACTAAAGAGATGGGGGGATGGATGCTTGGTCCTAGCAGTGCAGCTGGCCCCACCCCCTGCCCCGTGATCCTGACAGAGGCCTCCCTCCTCTTGTCCCAGCAGCCCCAGCTGCAAGGGCTGGGAGGACGGGATCTTCAAGGCCAGACAGGGGTCGGTGAGAGCCTCCCCCTCTGTCTGCCTCCCCGGCTCCAGCATCAGAGGTGGTGGGACATGATTGGGCCACCTCAGTGGGGTTGTCCTGCTGGGCATTGCAGCGAGGGGTCTATGGGCTGGGCTCTGGATGTCCACACACTTGTTGGGGCCATCGCTAAGGCCCGTCAGGGTGGGGGCCTCGCCTCTGCTGGGGGCTCCTTCCCCTGGATCCCTTTCCATGTTCCCATGATGTCACTGAAATTATTCTTTTCACAGAGGCCAAGACTGACCAAGCTGACGGCCCCAGGGAACCACCCCAGAGTGTCAGGTGTGCATCCGGGAAGGGGTCCTGGAGGCAGGAACCTTAAGTCTTGGGTGTGTGGTCAGGGCCCCCATTGTCTCACAACGGGCACTGGGCCACTGACTTCATCAGGGGGCCGTGGCTTGATGCTGTGGGATGACCCTGGTCTGGGAGTGCATGACTGGGTCACGGCCCCCATCCCTCTGCGTGGAACCTTGGACTCGTCACTTCCTCTGGGTGGCGAAGGGTCATCAGGGAGACCCCACCTCTGCAGTACCCTCCAGTCTAAAGTCTTGGGGGCTGGACCGAATCTCATTCACAGGGGTGACCTTTATGTGGCATGGCCGGGACTCGGGAGGGAGCCGGGGTCAACTGGGTGACACAACCATCCCCTCTCCCGATAGGCGGAAGCGCAGCTACAAGCAGGCGGTGAATGAGCTGGATGAGGAGCAGCCGGAAGATGAGGAGCTGCAGCCCCCTAGGAGCAAGACGCCCTCCCCGCCCTGTCCGGCCAGCAAGGTGAGCAGTCCTTCGCGCTTGGTCAGTGCCCGCTCGCCTGTCCACCCCATAGGCCTGACCCCAGTCCCACCGGCAGGTGGTGCGGCCCCTCCGGACTTTCCTGCACACCGTGCAGAGGAACCAGATGCTTATGACGCCGACCTCGGCCTCCCGCAGCAGCACCGTGAAGTCCTTCATCAAGCGCAACACGCCCCTGCGCACCGACCCCAAGGTGAGGCACCGCTCTCGTCAGGTGTGGTGGCAGCCGGGCGGTGGTGGAAGGTCCCAGCTGTCCCCCAGGCTGCCGGGAGTCCCGTGCAGTGGGCCCAGGCACATGTGATCTGGTGCTGGCCCTGGGCTGGCCGAGCCTGTGGCCATGGACTGCCTGGATGTCTGGGGGCTGACTTGGCCTCTTGGGCTTTGCACTGTGGCCTAGAGCGCGCCAGCTCAGGGCCACCCTGGGCGGGGTGCGAGGTGGTGGTGGTGCTGGCCAGAGGGTGCAGGTCCCCTGCTTTTCAGGGCCTCCTCGCCCTCCCCCCGCTGCCTGGCATTAACTCTCGGCTTTCTCCTTGTCTCCTCCACAGAGCAGCTTCGTTGTAAGTAGACCCTTTTCCTGGCCTGGTAACTTAGCTCCACCTAGCACTTCCCTGATATAGTCGCCCCTGCCGAACTGACCACACCTGTAGCAGCAGCACTAACACCCCCAGCGGGGCGCATGGGTGGGGGGTGAGCTGGAGGCCGGCCTCCTCCCTCTGCAGAACCTGCTCCTCTGCCCAAGACTGCTCCCCGGGGGACGTGTCTCGGAGCCTCCAAGGCAGGTGGAAGCAAAGGGAGGTGGCCACGGCCATTTACCAGGCCACAGCTTGAAGTGTGACCCTGGCACTGCCCTGCCCAGCACTGGGCTCCCTCAGGGTCTGGGGCTGAGAAGAGAACAGCCAAGTCACATCTGCTCCCTGGACCTGGGAGACTGTTGGTCACAGGCCCAAGCCTTTCCTGGAGGGCAACGAGGCCCAGGTCCGACCCCTGCTTGAAGGCTGGGTGTTGGAAGTGCTGGTGGTGTCTCTGAGGTGAAGGTGCATGGACTGTTCTCTCCTCATCCCAGAGCTGAGCCGGGCCACCGGCCGTGAGCAGGCCACAGAGAGCCGGACCTGCCCCACACAGGCCTGGCTCCCTGGGGACTCCTGAGGGCCGAGCAGCACCGGGGGGCTTGGCGTGTTGAGGGGCTTCCCACGGCTGGACAGGTGGGCTCTGAACTCTGCTCTCCTGAGGGAGGCTGGGAGGCTGGTCGCCTCGGGCTGGGGGAAGCCCTGTGCCAGCCGGCGGCCATGTGGCCTTACACCCCTGCCGGCACGGGCCGGGACCCACCGTGGAGAACTGCAGAGAGTGCCCTCCCTCAAGGAGCCCGCGGCCCCCCTAGGCCGCAGGAGCTGCGCTGCCCTTTCCTGCTGCGGGAGCTCCTGGGGCTCGTGGGGTGGGGGCAGGGCACTCCTCAGTGAGGCCAGGGGCCTGGGACTGGTTTCCTCACCTTGGCTACAGAATGAGAACAGAGGTCACTGGTCCAGTGGGCCTGGGAGTGACCGTCAGGCCCCAGCCTTGGTTGGGGTAGCTCTGGAAGCAGAAGGGGTCCCCCCATTTGACCCGAGGGCGGTCTGGGGCGCGGGGCCGCCTAGCCCCTTGGAGGGTGGGCAGAGAGGAAACACGGGTTCTATGGCACCAATGACTCTGGGGGCCTTCGCGGCCTCCTAGTGCCCAGGAGAGATTTGAGCTGTGCTGGGCCTGTGGGCATGCAGGCTCAGTGCGAGGAATTGTTTAGTTGGGCCCCCTGGACAGGAAGTAAGGAGCCCCGGGGCTGCTATCCTGGGGTGCTTTCCTCGTGGGACAGCCAGTGGGAGTGGCTTGAGGGGGCACGGGGTGAGGCCTGTGTCGGCCTTTGTGTCTCCTCAGCCCTGGACTCCTTCCTTGGGGGTGAAGGGATGGGGGGGAGGGGGTGGTATGGTGAGGTAGACACGGGCTGTTCCTTCAGACCCTGCAGGGTGTCTCAGCCTCCTCCTCCCTCCATGGGAGGAGGATCCGGAGGGTGTTTGTCATGCTCGCCCTCCTGCTGGCTGGCTTCTGTCTTCCCTAGGCTGCTCTTGGGCCCGTCGACTTGAGTCTTTAGTTTGTCCCTGTACTTTCAGTTCTAAAATGTCCGTTCGGCCCTTCCTTCTTGCTATGCTCCTGTTCTCTCCAGCTGTCTCAAGCGTATCGTGGGGTCTCACTGAAGCACCCCCGAGCCGTGCTTTAGTCTCTTCCCAACTCTGGCGTTCCCGTCTCGGCCTGCTGACTGTGGCTGCCCTCCATGGGCTCTTTGGAGGCTCAGCGCCTTGGATTGTAGCGTGGATGTTCTGCATGTTCTGTCTGGAGACTGGGTCTTGCTTAAACCAGAGAGAGAAAGTACCTGTCACGCAGCCGCCCCTCTTTCCACCCTGATGATTATCTCCCCTCGAGCCAGATGTCTGCGTGGGAAACTATGGTCAAGGGCGGAGGTCAGGGGGAGGTGGACGGTAGCTAGTTGGGGTAGGGGGGGACTGTAGAGGGCTGAGCCGGAGAAGGCAGTCTGATGGCAGCCAGCTTGGGATGACAGGTGGGGTTCTGGACTGGGCCCCAGCTTCTATCCCCTTCCTCCGAGCACATAGGGATCAAGCGCCAGTCCTGTCCTCTGCCAGGAAGCTCCTGCCCAGCCCCCTGGCTGCCGCTGCTGTGGCCTGAGGGAGAGGGACACCTCACTGCAGGCCTGTTGAACAGCCCGCTCGTACTTTTTTTTTTTTTTTTGAGACTAGGTCTCGCTATGTTGCCCGGGAACTGCAGGCTCACGTTGCCAGGGGTATCCCAGACTCAAGCGATCCCCAGCCTCAGCCTCCCAGGTAGCTGAGATTACAGGCGTGTGCTACCACATCCAGCTGTTTTTTGAGACTAGGTCCCACTATGTTGCCCTGGACAGATCTTGAACTCGTGGAGTGATTCCTAGTCTCGGCCTCGCTTCTTAGGCTGGGATTAAAGGCACGCACCACCGCACCTGGCACATACTTTGAAAAAGTTGCTTTTTTCCTTCTTGTGTGATCATATCACAGGAAGTTGGGAAAATAAAGGATGAAATCCACTCCAAGTCTGTCCTGCCGGCCAGTGGCAGCCCCTGTTAGTGCTTGGCAAAGTCTGCTTTTGGGTTTTCAGCCATTACGGACAAAACAGCTGCTGTACATAAGAGTGTGTGTCACTAGACACGTAGTGTGAACATCCAAAAGCATCACAGTGGTGAGCTCACACTTGCGTGCCCACACCCCTCCGTGGGGCCTGACCATGACCTCCATGACTGCCCCTCGGACCCTGACCTGGAACGGCGTGGTGGGGCTCAGTGAAGGACACTCATGGCTCGGGCCCCGGGTGCCTCTGGGTCCTTGGCAAGAAGGATACACACTTGAGTGTGTCAGGGCTCAGCTGCATGGGATGGAGGTGTGTTTGGGGGTGCCTCTACCCCTCAAAGCAGTTCCCTGCTGGCATGCTGGCTATGGGCTGCAGGGGCCAGGGAGCGGGCCCCTAGGAGGCTGTCCTGGACCAGCGCCAGGCTGTCCTCACTCACCCTGCCCCTCCCGCCCCCGCCCTACCCCCAGGAGAAGGAGCGGCAGCGTCTGGAAAACCTGCGGCGGAAGGAGGAGGCCGAGCAGCTGCGCAGGCAGAAGGTGGAGGAGGACAAGCGGCGGCGGCTGGAGGAGGTGAAGCTGTAAGTGCCTCGGCCTGGCTCCTCTTGCAGGCAGGCTCCCCGGGGCCCGGCTCCTCTCACAGCCAGGCTCCCCGGGGCCCAGCTCCCCGTGACACCCTGCGCCCACCCTGTGCCCGCAGGAAGCGTGAGGAGCGCCTGCGAAAGGTGCTGCAGGCCCGGGAGCGGGTGGAGCAGATAAAGGAGGAGAAGAAGAAGCAGATCGAGCAGAAGTTTGCTCAGATTGACGAGAAGACCGAGAAGGTACGACTGGGTCTTCTGACTTCCGACTGGGCGGCCTGAGGCTTGGGGTTACCGGTGTGAGGTCCCTGGCCTCTCCTGTCCGTCCCCCGGGCCCCGGGCTCTGTCCCGAGCCAGGCTGAGGACTGAGTCTCTGTGCTGAGCTGCCCTTTGTGAGTAGGTGGGGTGAGGCTCCTGCGCAGGACAGGCTTCCGGTGCCCCCTCCCCAGGGCCCTTTGCAGGAGCGTGGAGTTTCCCACCAGCAGAGCCCTGCCCCACCCCGCTCCCATGGGTTGAGTGAGACGGGCTGCTCCAACGTGCACTTGTGGGCCCCGCAGGCCAAGGAGGAGCGGCTGGCTGAGGAGAAGGCCAAGAAAAAGGCTGCGGCCAAGAAGATGGAGGAGGTGGAGGCTCGCAGGAAGCAAGAGGAGGAGGCGCGGCGGCTCCGATGGCTGCAGCAGGTACGGAGACGGGGCCCAGAGAGACCCGGGTGGCAGGGAAGAGGTGGGCAGGAAGGACACTGGACGGCTGGGCACACCCTGCTCTGTCGGGGCCATCCTCAAGGACCTTGTGGCTTCAGCCCACAGAGGCCCAGGCCAGGCCTGGGAGCGGGGAATGGTGACTGGCCAGGCCTTCCCCTCCCCCCTTTTCTGAGGAGGTGGTCACTTCAGAGCAAGGTCCTGGGCCAGGCTTCCCATGACACCTGCCATTTACTAGCTGTGCGACCCTGGGCAGGCATTTGACCTCTTCTTGCTCCACTCCCTTCAGGTGGCTGTGGGCCTGCTAGACAGGCTGCTGTAAGGGCGGCGTTTCTTGCATGTAAAGCAGAGGCCTGACCACTTCTGGCAACCATCAGTCTTAGAGCACCAGGGAATGCGAATCGGTCTTTCAGGGGCAGAACGCACAGGGCCGCAGTTGCCGAGTGTTTCCTACGCGCCGGGCTCTGTCTCCGCATGTTTGATGTGTGCATGCAGCAGCCCTGCGAGCTGGAGGAATTACGTCATGCCCCTCGTTTGGGTGCGGAAACGAGGCCTGGGGGCACGAGTGCTGTGCCCAGTGCCACACAGCTCATGGGTCCTGCTGTTCCCGCGGTTGGTCCAAGAGGCCTTTCTGTGGCAATGCTGACCGAGCTCTGTGCGGT
Organism: Uropsilus gracilis; assembly: GCA_004024945.1. Lineage (NCBI taxonomy): Eukaryota > Metazoa > Chordata > Mammalia > Eulipotyphla > Talpidae > Uropsilus > Uropsilus gracilis. The sequence continues at coordinate 12,933 of PVHY01011693.1, read as the reverse complement.
GTCCCTGGCTGAGCCCCTGCCCGTCTCTGGTGGGGGCTGCGTGCCCCAGAGAGGAGCTGGGCTGCCACGTGGGAGTAGACCCTCTCCCCTTGGGGCGCCTCACCGGGACTGGCCTGCCTCTGGCCCAGAGGGTGCTGACCTCGCCTTCCGCTTGCAGGAGGAAGAGCGGCGGCATCAGGAGCTGCAGCAGAAGAAGAAGGAGGAGGAGCAGGAGCGGCAGAGGAAGGCAGCCGAGGCCAAGCGGCTGGCGGAGCTGCGGGAGCAGGAGCGGCTGCAGGCCGAGCAACAGGAACAGGAGCGGAGGCGCGAGCAGGAGCGGAGGCGGGAGCAGGAGCGGCTGCAGGCCGAGAGGTGAGGGGCCGGGCTGGTGACCAGGGACCCCCTGCTGCCATCCCACCTGCCCTCAGGCGGGCGCTTTGGGGCAGTAGCAGCCCCAGCATCTTGGGGGTTTGCGGAAGGGCAGGGCCTTCGCTGCAGACCCAGCCGCCGACCTGAACCCCAGGCCTTGCTGTGCGGACCTGGCCGTCACGGCTGATGGCGCAAGGGTTTGCCTTGGCTCATCCTGGGCTTGTTCCTCTACCTGGCGGTGGCGTGGGGCTGTCAGACACACCAGCGTTTCCCATCGTGGTGCTGGGTGGCAGCTCTTCGTGGTGGGCCCTTGGCGTAGCTGTGGCCTCTGTGGCGGTGCCGTCGTGGTTTCTGCAGGGGGGCAGGCTGGGCCCCCAGCTGACAGGCGCTTGCTCGGCCCACAGGGAACAGCAGGAGCGCGAGCGGGCACGGGCCCTGCGGCTGCAGAAGGAGCAGGAGGAGAAGAGGAGGAAGGTGAGAGGCGGGGCACTGGGGCTGCCTCATGTGGGGCGGCCTGGAGGAGGGCATGTGCACACGCATGTGCCACACACACGTGCAGACACGCATACCCGGTTCTCTGTGCCAGGAGGAGCAGCAGCGCCAGGCCGAGCGGCGACTGCAGGAGGAGCGGGAGCGGGCAGCCCGGGAGGCGGCGACCACCAGGGGCCTGGACGTGACGGTGGAGGTGCAGGTGAGGCTGGGGCCCCATGCTCTTCTGGTCGCTGGGCACAGGCCCTGCCAGACCCTGTGGGAGGCTGGTTGTGTAGATGCTCCCGTTCTGGAAGGGAGCCCGCCCGGGCAGGCTGGGGGAGCTGCTGACCCCAGCGCTCGCTCCTCGCAGCTGGGGGGGAGGGGGGAAGCAAGGGCAAGGGTGGAGGCTCCTGCATCCCCCGCGTACCCTCTCTGGGCGCTCGGCCACATCCTGGTGGCGGAAGGGGAAGGGGCCTCTCGGGGTCTCCATGCCTCAGGGCATGAGTCCCATTCACGAGACCCCCATGACCTGATCGCCCCCAAAGAGCCCCCACCTCCTGATACCACCCCATGGGGCATCGAACTTGGACAGGAATTGAGGGGTGGGGGAGAACAGGGCGTCCAGTGCGCGGCACCCTGTTCCACGCTGGCTCCCTCCTTGGCCTCGGCTGGCATCTGCATGTCTCAGCGCGTGGCATCCGTTCTGGCGGAGTGGCGCCTACCTCGCGTCAGCTCTAGCGATGCCTGGCCCGGCCATCTCCAGGTTGACGCTGCCAGACAGTGTGGGGTGAGGGGCCTCACTGCCACGGGCTCTAGGTCGTTGGAAGCAAGGGTTGGTCGTGCGCTCCTCTCGCGGGCGGTGGGAGCGCCCTGGACACACGGACACACCGGCCCGGAATGTTCGCACATCCTGGAAGTGACGGCTGCATGTGTGGTGTGGCTTCTTAAGCAAGAGGAACCCCAGAACCTTCTGTTTCTTCCTGTGGGACGAGGGAGGTGGCCGGTGCCCCAGCCTCTGGTGAGGAGAGGTGCAGGGGATGCTGACGGCCATGTTCGTCTTCAGTCCCCAGCCTGTACCTCGTACCAGATGACTCCGCAGGGGCACAGGGCACCCCCCAAGATCAACCCAGATAACTACGGGATGGATCTAAACAGTGACGACTCCACAGATGATGAGGCCCAGCCCCGGAAGCCCATCCCCACCTGGGCCAGAGGTAGGCCAGCCCAGAGCTGCGGGACACGGCGTCCACTTGTGCGTTCTAGGCTCCAGGCAGCATGTGGGTTTGATGCTCTGACAGGGCTGTGAGGCCTTGGATATGGCCTGGGAAGGGTGGGCACCCTGGGGTTCCTGGGGGACGGCCGGTGACGTTGAGCGGAGCTGACTTCTCGGGGAAGGTATTCCGTGAGGGATGGCTGGGGGCACCTACCCGGCAGGCCCGGTGGGGCTTGTACCCACTAAGCTCCCTGGGGTGGGAACAGGGCTGAGAGTGACAGGGCAGCTGCACACTGAGCTGGCGTGGGGGCTTCAACCAGCTGGATGGTGGCCTGTGGATGGATGGGGGCCCTTGAGTGGGGTCTGATCCTGGAGTCCTGGGCCCTGACTCTTGGATAGGTGTGTGGGTGGGCATGACTGCACTTCCTCAGGCCTGGCGCAAGGTCAGTGCACAGTGGGGGGAGGGTGGGTGCTGTCTTCATCAGCCGGGAGCCCCACAGGGGTCAGCACTGTACGGGCCACGGTGTCCTGTGACTGTCACTTCACTGGGACCCCGTGAGAATCAGAAGCTGGCTGTCCTGAGCTGCCAGTGCTGGGTGGGAGGGGGCAGCAGGCGAGGCCGCCGTGGCTCTAGAGCCTGCAGCTGGCTCATTGTGGCTGACACTTGCTGGCCTCGCAGACTCAGTTTTCTCACCTGTGAAGTGGGGGTGATAATAGGACCTCGCTGAGAAGGTTCTGGGGGTCGGGGGGCGAGTTAGGGAATGAAGGGGCTGGTGCTGGGTGTGTGTTCTGCACCCTCCTCCCCCTCCCTGGGCGTGATGAGATAGGGAGCTGGAACACGTGCCCAAGTACGAGCGCTGGCCTGGCCTCCACACCTGCGGGCTGGCCACTGGCTGTGTCTTTGAGGGATTTAGCAGATCTGCCCCCGAGGGGGGTTTGGGGACGCTGCGGCTGTGGGGCTCCTGGGGAAGCTGTCCAAGCTGAGCTGCTGGAGCCCGGCTCTCGGGGCACACAGTGCAGGGCTCTGGGCCGGACCAGGCAGGGGGCGCTGGGGTGGAGAGGCTGGCCGGGTCCCCGTGATTGGATGGGGTTAGGGAGGCCCCTGGAGAACCCCAGGCATGACCAGCCCTGCCTGGTCCCCTGCAGGCACCCTGCTCAGCCAGGCCATCATCCACCAGTACTACCACCCCCCGAACCTTCTCGAGCTCTTCGGAACCATTCTTCCGCTGGACTTGGAGGACATCTTCAAGAAGAGCAAGCCCCGCTACCACAAGCGCACCAGCTCTGCTGTGTGGAACTCGCCACCCCTGCAGGGCCCCAGGGTCCCCGGCAACCTGACCTACGGCCTGAAGAAGTACTGAGGCGCCCTGGGCCTTCTCGGCCGCCTCAGCTCCTGTCTGTCTGTCCGTGTCCGTCCGCCTCTTGCCCAGAGCCCTGGCGTCTGGCATCTGTCACTGAGGGCTTTGGTCCTGTGTATATAAATGTTCTCTGTGTCAGGGGTGGAAGGTGGCCCGGACCTGTTTGGCGGCTGCGTTTTGGGTGGTTGGGGAAGAAGCAGCCGCAGCCCCCTGTAAATAGATTGTTATAATTCAGCCGAATTTTAGCCTCTGGTGTTTAGGAGCTAGGTTAATAAAGTCTATTCCGTCAAGCCTGCTGCGGGTATTGTGGAGACTGGGGGTCTCAGCAGAAGGCCCTGCAGGGTACCGGGACCTCCGGACGGGTTGGAGGACCAAGATGCTGTGCCGGGGTGTCCCTGAGTGCCCTGGGCCCCGCCCCCAGAGAGGCTGGCATAGCCGTCAGCACAACCCATCACCGTCCATGTTCCCGGTACTTGTCGCATTCAGCCCCCAGCACTTGTTCCCAGCTCCCGTCGTCTTGACCTGGGTGCAGTTGACAGCGCTGATGTCTAGCCCTCACTCGGGCATCATAAGGGCAGGAATCTCCCTTCACAGCAAGAGTTTGCAAGAGAACATGAGCTGCACGCTTGTGTGCACAGCCTGTGCTACGTGTGGTGCCTTCCCTTCCTCCCCAGCCCTCACCAGCCATGTCCCTGACCCCTTCTCCCTGAAGAAAGCTAATGGAAACGAAATACGATTTAAGAAAGCTTTTCCCATTTTTAAAAGGCTATGATCTCCAAGGGCAGATTCCATCTTTTTTATGAAAAAATGGAAATGTTTGCTTTTCCCCCGTGATAGCAGGATGCAAAAACTTGAAATACCTCATACAAGTCTTAATTTTAGGTCTCTATACCTATAGGTCCAAAAACTAGACACAGTTGCTTATTAAGACTGATCTATTCTCTAGACTGCAAGCTGGTTATATGGAATAATTAAAGAACTCAACTTCAGAACTTCTTGAGATGGGCAGGACTTGGGGGAGCAAAAACATGCCCCCAAATGTATCTTTTTTGGCAAAAGCAACTTCCACTCAGCCTTCAGAGTCCCAGGAAATCAACTGTTTTTCAAGTCTTACCCATTTTGAGTTGATTTTTGTATGTGGTGTAAGATAGTGGTCAGGTCTTAAAATTTTACATGTGATTATTCAGCTTTCCCAGCACCATTTGTTGAAGAGATTTTCCTGTTCCAATATATATTCTTTGTTCCTTTGTCAAAGATTGATTATGTGTGGTTTTGATGTTGGGCTTTCCTTTCAATTACATTCATCTGTGTATGTGTTTTTGTTTCAATACCATACTGTTTTAAGTGTCATGACTTTGTAATATACTTTGAAGTCTGGGAGTGTTATTCACCTGTTCTTCCCTTTTATAGTCAAGAGTGCTTTGGTAATTTGGGTTGTTTTGTAATTCCACATGATTTCAGCCATATTTGTTCTATTTCTTTGAAAAATGACGTTCAGATTTTTATTGGAATTTATATTGGCTATAAATTGCTTTGGGTATAATGGCTATTTTGATAGAGGGTTTTTTTAAACACATCCCATTATTTTATGACAATTTGTTGAAAACGAAAAATCCTTCCCACTGAATCTGCCTTTCCACCTTTGTCAAAAGCTAAGAAACCACATTGATGTAGCTTTTTTGGTGGGCTCTTTAGTTCCATGGCTCTATCTTTATACCAGTAGCAGGTCCTGACTGTTGTAGCTTTCTAAATAAGTCTTGATATCATGTAACACCTCTGAATTGGCTCATATTTTTCAAAGTTACTTTGGCTATTGTAGGTCCTTTGCAGTTCAATATGAATATTGTAAAAAGCCAAGAAGTTTAACGAGAACGTTACACCTGCATGACTAACTCACCATATGACTGCAGACATCATCTTAAGTAGCTTTTAAAACAATGGGCCCAAAATGGAATCTGTCATGCTGGGTCCTTACCCAGACTTACCGCTGAAGCTAATTCCCTCTCAACCACTCCCAAAAGTGTGACTCTCAGTCTGGAGCTTCCTGTCAGCACTGGTAGGTTCATCTGCACAATACCCTCTGCCTTCCCTGATAGAAAGCAGGACAGTCCACATTTATTTGGCACGGATTACTTGCACATAACGCAAAGTGTGAGCTAGAAAAGGAAAAACTACTCAAAAAGTGTAACATTTTGCTCTTTTAAAAGCTGCTTATTTGGCAAAGTCAGGAGATAAAAAATATACCAGGTGGTTTTGCTTAATAGGTGGAATACAGAGAAACCCAAGGTAAAGGAGAAAAAAGAAAATGTGCAAGCTGACTATGGATCTGAGGCCTCCAGTAGAGTCGAGGAGGGGCCTCAAAACGGAAGGGGAGAGCACAAGGGGCTGCTGTGGAGGTGGAGCAAGGATGAGGACCCCACCAGAGGGGAGGAATAGCTTCAAAAATTAACAAAGGGCTAAGAACATTGAAAAGTTACTCCTCATCGCTCCCTCCCCACTGTGGGTAGTCCAGTTGCTTATCTGCCATGTTCCAGGCGTGCTGAAGATGGATGCAACAGGCCTGTGCTGGCTCTTGCTTCACTGAGACTCATCCGTGAAGCCAGCCCCTCACTGGAGCCCACCCCTTGCCCACCTGACACATGCCCTTGTCAGGCTGGTGCGCTGAAGCCAAGTCACCTGGTTTCACCTGTGTGTGCAGCAGCAAGCCTGTGAACCCCGGGCACTCCCCTGGGAAAACCACTTGGAGTCCCCTTACCGCTCCCGGCTGGCTTCCATGACGCAAAGATTCAGAAGGCTTAGGAAGGAGGAGCAGGCATGAGCAGGGACACGCCATCACCTGCTTCCTCAGGTTTGCAAACTACCCAGGTGAGTAGAGAGAACTTGCTCCCTCTCATCTTAGAGGTCAGGTCTTAGGTGCCCTTGGGCATGTAGTAAGACGCAGCTCCCAGAACGATGGAAGCCAGGTCACTGAGACCTGCTTTGGAAAACAGCCTATGTGTGCCCAACCAGCAAAGTCAAAGAGGACGCACAGATGCTATACCTGTCCAGCAAACATGAACCCTCTTCACCAAAGCAATCTGCCCGCGTGCGGAAAGGCGGCCGCAAGTCATTCTGGCCGCTTTAAAGTAGTGCATTTCGTTAGCCTTGATATAGTTGATTGAGCCTGAGAAATGGACATGGAGGTTGACATTCCACTCAGCTGCAGTTGCCTGAATCCATGAGGCGTGCCTCTTATTTGCCCCACGTGCGCCGGTGTGCCTGGCTACATGGCTTTGCTTTTTATGAATTGTGGGTTAACCATTCTGTGGTGACACTCAAGAGGGGGTGACAGCTGTGCTGACTTTTGTCTGGTCTCTGGCTTCTGTTCGTGCCAGCTCTGCCCCTGGCCTGGGGGGCTGAGAATGGGGGACCCATCCCTGGGACCAAGCAGGGTATTAGCGTCTTTGAACTGTGAGCTGAGAATAACAAACATGGAAGAGCAGGGGGGCACATATAGGACTGGAAGGTGCAGCTGGCATCCCAGGAGTGGCAGGAGACAGTGCAGCCCGCCAGGCTCACACCCCAGGTTTCCTGTCATGGTGTAAGCTGTGTATTTTTTTTTTTTTTGAGACCAGGTCTCGCTATTTTTGCTCCTGGAACCACAGGCTTCCGTTGTCCGGGGTACCACTGACTCAAGTGATCCCCAGCCTCAGCTTCCCAGGTAGCTGGGATTACAGATGCGCTCCACCACACCCAGCTGTTTTTTGGGACTAGGTCTCAATGTGTTGCCCCAAGCGGGACTCGAACCGCGATCCCCAGTCCAAGCCGCTTCATAGGCTGACGTTTACAGGCACGAACCACTGTGCCCGGCTTAGCTATGTATTTGTGACTCCACTGGGCTAGGTTGATGGGTCGCAGGCAGTAGGAGAGGTGGAGAGGAGATGAGAGTGAGTCGAGGGGATACAGGGACCCCTAAACTCCAGACAGTGATGTTCGCTTGTCCGGGTCATTATTTTATCAGAGATCCCCTCCGAGCTAGAAAGCCCACTTAGCGAGGGATTTTGAAGTCACTAACAGGGTCTGAGGCAAAGCTTTGCTTTTTAACTTGCTTAGGAGTGAGGTGCTTTCCCGCCATGTTCCAGCAGGGGGCGCTATAGCAGAGGCTTTGGGCTCTTCCCTCTGGCGGTCCACCCTCCAGCCCAAATAGGTCTCTCTGCCAACGCCCGCTCCACCCCTTTCTCCCTTCTTTTCTTTCTTTTCTTTTTTTTCGAGACTAAGTCTCGCTATGTTGCCCCGCATAGTCCCAAACCCGTGAACTCAAGCGATCCCCAGCCTCAGCCTCCCAGGCAGCTGGGATTACAGGCGCCCGCCACCATGCCCGGCTGCTTTTTCGAGACCAGGTCTCGCTATGTTGCCGGGGTAGTCTCCAACCCGCGACCTCAAGCGATCCCTGTCCTCTTGCCTCCCAGCGCTTGGATTATAGGGGCGTGCCACCGCGTCCGGCTTCCACCCCTTCTGGTTGCAGCTTGCGCCCTGGGGTCGCTGGTGCACGCTGCTGCAGCGTTGCTGCAGGAACCGCCGTAGTGTGGGGGGGTCACCTGGGTTCCTTTTCTGCTGTCTGATGAGGGAAGCGGAGGTGGGAGCTGGGCCCCCAGGAATGTGTGAGGGGGAGGGTTGCGGTTGTTGCTGATGTGGGGCCCCAGATAATGTCCTGTGGCCTGAAATCGCCGAGTAACGGCGCCTTCTCAGAAACGCACCCCTTACGTGTCTCGTCCCCCCCCCCCCGCCCTGTGATTCTGTCTTGAACTGAGCAGAGCTTTGCCCCAAAGTGGCGCCATTTCACGTGGCAGCTGCACACCGCTGTTACCGCTGGCCTAAAGGGGCGCCCTTAGTGCCATTCGTTTGCAATGCTCAAGATGGCTTTGATTAAATAAAAGTTTATGCCAAGATTCTTGAGTTCGTGGGTTCGAGACTACCCCGGGCAACATAGCAAGACCTGTAATCCCAGCTACCTGGGAGGCTGAGGCTGGGGGTCACTTGAGTCTGGAGTACCCTGGGCAACTTGAGTCTGCGGTACCCCGGAAAACTTAGCAAGACCTAGTCTCCAACAAACATACAGACAAACAAATAAAAATAAAAAAATTAAAGTTAAGCCAGTGGCATGTGCTTGTAAGTGATTGCTTATGGAGTCGTGGCTATGTCTGGGGATTGCAGTTTGAGTCCTGCCCGGGGGAACACAGGTGAGACCTAGTCCCAAAAAATAGCTGGGCATGGTGGTGCGCGCCTATAATCCCAGCTACCTGGGAAGCTGAGACTGAGGATTGCTTGAGTCTGTGGTACCCCAGGCAATGTGAGCCTGCAGTTCCACAGGCAAAAATAGCGAGACCTAGTCTCAAAAATAAACAGATAAATAAATAAATGAATGAATGAATCAATGAATGAATAAATTGAATTAAAAAGTTAGTGAAGAAAAAATTTATTCCAAGATATGGAAACAACCCAAATGCCTCCAACTGATGAATGGCTGAAAAAATGTATATGTACATGATGAACTACTATGCATCAATCAAAGAGGACAAACATGTCATTTGCAGCAACGTGGATGGAGCTAGAAGGACCCAGTAGCAGAAATAAGCCCGAAAGAAAAAGAGAAAATTGGGATGGTCTCATTTATACGGATATAGGGGAAAAACAAACAAACGAATAAGAAAAAAATTAGAAACAATCAACAGAACTGAGCAATAGAGTGAGGAGGGGAGGGGGAAGAAAACTGGGAGGCAGAGGGCACAAAAGATTAAGATGGTTAACGGGTGATAAGGAAATGGAAAACCCCGTGGTACACAATAATGTTATATATACAATACAATAAAATTAAATTAATAATCAAAAAAAAGTTTCACTGAGATTTTATGAGCCAGAGTGTGTGAGTGGGAGAGGGAGGGGAGAAAGAGAGATTGGTGGGCTCTCTAAGATGACGGACGGTCTGGGGAAATCTTTTGCCTGCATCTCCTTTTGCAGAGAAGGGAAGGGAAGCTTCCCTATGGCTTTTGTGTCTGAGGTATTTTTGACCAATTCTCCATTAAATCATATTAAGCAGTATACGTACGTACAACCACCTTGGTGTTACTATACATAGTTACAATATTTGGTATAGACTCAGTTTACCACAGTTACTTTATTTACTTTTTTATTTTTTTTTTGAGACTAGATCTCGCTATTTTTGCCCGGGGTCCCACAGACTCAAGCAATCCCCAGCCTCAGCTTCCCAGGTAGCTGGGATTACAGGCATGCGCCACCACGCCCAGCTGTTTTTTTGGGACTAGGTCTCTCTATGTGCTCCTGGTGGGACTCAAACCGCGATCCCTGGCCCTGGCCGTGGCTCCCTAGGCTGCCACCTATAGGCATGCGTCACCATGCCCTGCCCTCTATTTACTATTTTTTTAAATGTAAGATTTTCTGGCATCCTGTCTGGGCACGGTGGCTCGTGCCTGTAAGCTTCAGCCTATGAAGTGGCCGGGGCTAGGGATTGTGGTTCGAGTCCCGCCTGGGGCCTGTAGCAAGTCCTAATTCCAAAAAATAGCTGGGCGTGGTGGTGTGCGCCTGTAATCCCAGATACCTGGGAAGCTGAGGCTGGGGATCACTTGAGCCTGCGGTTCCACAGGCAAAAATAGTGAGACCTAGTCTCAAAAAACAAAGACTTTCTGGCATCCTAAAATGACCGCATGCTAGCTTGTTGTGTCCTGTCTGGTGGGAGGGGCTGCCACATTCAGTAGGAGCTGGATTGTCCTGAAAAAGGATCTGAGGTCCTCCCTGGTACCAGGTATGGGCCAGGAAGGAAGAGACTAGGGTTGGCCTGAGCAGGGGGGGCACCCTCACCCATCCCTGCTGACAGGAGCTGGGGACTGGTCCCCCTCAGGATAGCCAAGTTTCCATGTGCATCGCTTTATTCTCACACACCAAACATGCTTCCCTCCACCTTCTGACTTTGTGTTGTTTTTTTCAGGTTTTTATTACTTCTAAATTTTTTATTTTCTAATTTTCATGCAACACTGGTCATATTTGTATGGTTACTGCTCCCCTTGGGTATGACCTCCCACACTGTAGCCCTAGACCCCTACTTAACTCCCCCTTTCCCTCTTCCTCCCTCTAGTCACTCCAACTCCTCTCCTGCTTCAAGTCATGGGCTTGGCCCATTCGTCTCTTCTTTCTCTGGAGCACTGTCCTTTTTCGTAGGGGAGGACCTGCACTCCTGGATCACAGCAGACCCGGCTGCCCGGGTCTCCAGGAGTAACTGAGGCAGGTAGTCAGGCCGAGCACGTCAGGAACCTCTTGTAGGGCAGGTGACTGGTGCGGCTCTCAAGGCTCCTTTTTGGTGTCTGTCATGTGATGTTGCTTCTGCACCACACAGTTCTGGTATCGTGGGTTGGGAGCCAAACTCCCAGCCACCGGCAGTGGAGATGTTCCCTGCTAAGGACAGACTTCGAAGGTGGTTGGTCCACCTGTTTCCCCTGTTTGCAGTTCTGTTGTGGGGCCACAGCCATATCTGTGTGACTTTCTTCCCCCACTGATTGGCACCTAACTGATTTGTAAGTCACTGTGAGAGGGAAAGGATGGGACCCAGGTACCTGACAGGGGCAGAACCTGAAGAGTCACACAATTTAATCTTAGTCATGAAGATAAATCACATTATAATGAAATATTTTTGAAAATTCATACTGTATCAAACTTGCATTGATATCATAATAAGAAAACTAACACAGAAAAGCCCAGGAACAGAGGGCTTCACTGGTGGATCAACCAAGCAATTAAAGAATATCCATTAATTAATTAAGATCAATTTATTAATTAAGATTAATTAATGCCAGTTCTTTTCAAACTCTGCCTGTTTTTGAAGAAGAGGGAAGACTCCTAAACGCATTCTAGAAGGCCAGCCTTATCCTGCGGGACACGCCAAGAAAAGCAAGCTCTGTTCGGAAAGGACTATTGATGAACTAAGATGCACAAATCCTCAACAAAATGCAAGCATTTCATTGCATACAAGTGAATGTGATAGCCCAATAATACAACGAGATAAAAATACCCCCCGATTCTCTCCCAGATGCAGAAAATGCAGTTGACAAATACCAGCATCTGTTCATGATAAAAACTCCCAAGTCGCAAGAGGGGGAAGGGAAATGAGGCACCAGGGAAATACTCTGTCAAGCAGAGAGCCCCGAGACATCCAGGGTGTGGGGCGAAGCCAGGCTTTGCTCCCAAGACAGCACCCACAGAAGGTCTGTCCCAGGCGCTGTCCTGGATTGGATGACTTGGCCATCAGGGGCTGAGCATCAGGAACGTATATTCCAAAGAGGAGAAAAATAATTGTCAGGTTTTTATACTGCAGGTACTCAGTGACGGAAGACACTCTTCAAGACATGCTGCTGGGAAAACTGGATATTCAGATGCAAGAAATGAAAGTAGACGGCTCAATGCCACCACCCACAAAAATGACCCCCGAGTGGACTGCATGCAAGTCCTGAAAGCACACAGCTCCTACGAGAAGACTCTTGACATGGGTCTTGCAGTGACTTTAGCTCTAACACCAAAGGTACAAGTAACAAAGAAAGAAACAAGTGGAAAGACATCAAACCATAAAACTTCTGCACAGTGAAACTCATGACGAACAAAATGAAAGTTAGCCTAGAGTGGAAGAAATATTTGCATGTCTTATAGCTGGTAAGAGCTTCAGGTGCAAAGTATCTAAGAGACTCACACGATGATCAACCCCCATATAACTCAATTAAAAAGTGGGTACAGCATAGAACAGGCATTTCCCCAAAGAAGACACTTCGGGAGCCAACATGTACATAAAGAGGCTCAACATCACTAACCTTTAGGGACATGTAACTCAAAGGCATCCTATGATATCAGTCACTTCACAGCAGTAGAAGGGGTGTCATTAGAAAGACGAGCAATAACAAGCGCTGGAGAGGGTGGAGGGAGAGGCAGCCTTGAGTCCATTTGGCGAGAGAGCACATGGGTGGATTCCTTCTAGAAGCCAGTGTGGAATTCCCCCAAAGTTAAAAATAGGACTGTCAAGATGCCACACGCACTTTAGCATCTATCTGTCTGTCTGTCTATCTACCATCTATTTGGAGACTAGATCCTGCTATGCTGTTGCCCAGGGTACCAGAGACTCAAGTTGCCCGGGATACATCGGACTCAAGTGATCCCCAGCCTCAGCCTCCCAGGTAGCTGGGATTACAGGCACTGTATCTGGATGCTTTTCCGAGACTCGATCTCGCTATGTTGCCAAGGGTAGTCTCAAACCTGCAAACTCAAGTGACCCCAAGCCTCTTGCCTCCCTGAGCTTGGACTACAGGCGCCCCCCCACCACCACACCCAGCAGGGGGCAGCATTTTTGACCACACCCACAATTTGAAAGTTTAAACCAGAATTTCTGGACAATTCACAATTCATTCTACAAAGGAAAGTTCAGGAGGCAAATCAACAGGGAGCTGATACCCACAAGTGTTTGACTGTGAGGTGCCAGTCGCCGAGGGCGAGGGTGTTGGGGGCACTGGA